>CM021105.1:620313895-620461583 GCA_007115665.2 Sequoiadendron giganteum | reverse complement strand
TTATATCATATCCTACCTCTTCCATTGATTCTCTAATAGCACATACATGATCTTCTTCATCGGGATCTTCCTTCTTTCCCCTAGGAAAACTCCAAGAACTGCTCTTCCAACCCTTAACAAGCAAACACCTCTCATAGGACCGGTCCAAAATTATTGAGCCTGCTACTGGAACAGTGTTCTTAAAGCGTCTGAATTCCTCAAGTATAGCATCTACATGGTTAGCATGGTGAGTCTTAAAGGGATCACAACTCTGAAAGAAATGATAGGTGAAGTCTTTTAGAGTAAGGGGCATGAGATTGGGATCCTCCTCTCTTATATTGTCCTCGTAGTGCCAATGAGCTAGCTCTACTTGAAACATTAGGCTTGGCATGAACTGTGCTTCTTCTGGATTCATATCTTGCACAAAATTAACATATAACTCCTGCATGATCTCCTGTGAAGGATAAATAAAGCTACCTGAGTTTCTTTGTTTTCTGGATCTAGTTCGAGGAACCCTATAAATCGGAGTCATTGTACGTGGGGGTGCATGATCAAGAATAGCAGGAGGAGTTGCAGAAATCTCACCATTACTATTACTATTACTATTAGGTCGGGAAAAGGAAGGCTTCCGAAATTTAGGAGGAGGGTCCTGGGGCATGGAAGGGATGGTATATTTAGAAGGAGGAGTTGCATTAGAAAGGGAAGATTTTCGCCATTTAGAAGGAGGGGGGTCATCGAAACTTTTACGCATGGAAGGGATGGTATAGTTTCCTAATGCGCTCATATTGCCTCTCTGCTCAGTAGTCTCTTCCTTCCTTCCTTCCTTGAGTAACAAGGATGGATTTATGACTCAATAAATACAAGCTCAACAGTCATGTCTATTAACTTAGCGTTTGCAAACTTTCAATGAAATATCGTTGAAGTTGTTGAATTCAATTTGTTAAAATATTTTACAATAGCAGTTTTTAATGAGATCAGCGGCTTCGTCAGCATTCTCCACAGAAGAGTTCATCCCTTAATTCTCCAACTGAGAAATCAGACCCAAGATTTATCACTTTCCTGCAATCACATTGATGCCAAAATTAAATGTCTTTCAATGTCTTGGACTGTCTCATCACCAGAGGGACCTTAAAAATTCTTAACTCAAATAACTATTCATTTCTGATCAGCTGGTAATCTATTACTATTCTCTATTAAAATAAATTGTTTATAAAGTCTTTACTGTGTGTTTAAAAACAGGCTTTTTCTAATAGCAGTTATTCTCAAATTTTCGACAATATTCGAAGAATTTAAGCCATTATTTTTTAAATACTAGTTATTTTATTCTATAAAAAATTATTTCAAAAATCATTTGAAAAATTAATTTGATAATTATATAAAATATGGTATATTAATTTCATGGTTATTGTCAGACTGTCCTCTTTATAAAAGAGTATGGACCCTTTTAAAACTCCTCTTTACCCTCAATTTGATATTAAAATATAAGATTTCAATTTGATATTAAAATATAAGATTTTATTTATGATCTAAAGAGAATCCTCATGGAATTAAAGCAATTTCAAGAGAGTCTAGATAGTTTATAGGAGTATCTTTTGGCTGATGAGTAGGTGTGGAAGAATGCAAACCCTCATAATTTTTGTCACAATCTAAAGTGGAGGAAAAGGACTCCTCATCAATACCAAGAGAATAAATATCCTCTTAAGAACTATCATCATGTTGGAGAGTCTTCAAAGTGATAAAGAATGGAGAAGTTGTTGAAGAAGAGCTAGCACAACTCTCCTAAAAAAAAATCTCCTCAAAATGAATATATTATGAGGGGTAGGATGAAGAATCCTATAGCCCTTAACACTATTTGTATACCCAAATAAATATACAAATATTCTTTTTGGGCTCATATTATTATATTTTTTACAATAGGAGCTCATGTGGGGATCCAAACACATGAGGGTGTTTCACTAAGGGTTTATGACTAGTTCAAGATTGGGAAGGAGTTACCCCCTCATAGCTTGATGAGGAACTCAATTCTGAATATAAATGCATAGTTGATGGCTTTTACATAGTATGGTGGTGCAAGAGATCTTGAGTGAATAATAATGATATCATTTTCCTTCAACAACTAGTTCTTTTGTTTTACAACTCTATTTTGCTAAGTATTATAGGGAACTATGTGCTGTAGATTAATGCCTTCAAAAGCACAAAACTTATCAAACATGTGAGATATTTATTCTCCTCCATTATGTCTACATAGAATCTTGATGGATTTTCGAGATTATTTCTTCATAAATGTTTTGAAGTATTTAGAAATGGTTCAAAGATGAATTTTATTTGAGAAAATATAGAAATTTGTACCTAAAATGATCATCAATAAAGTTCAAAACATATCAAGCTCTATTGAAAGATGGATACATGTTGAAATGGACCAACCAAATTACTATGTAAATTAACTCTACAAGTTATGAGACTCTCCACAATTTTCCCTTATCAAACTAAGATCTAGATACTTTAAAAGAATGCCAATAATGCATCTTTGACAAACACCATTCAAAAAAGGAATTGTAGGAATGCTTGATGTCATGTCATGGTGATTGAGTTGATGGAGTTAGTGAATTTTTTTCTAAACTGATGATGGCATAAGGTTCTCACTTTATTTGAATGAATAAGAAAAAAATTCAAAGGATAGTCAAGAAAAAAGTGAGAAAAGTGATAGATCCTTGGATTATTATATGTGTTTCACATAAAAAAGTTAGATATATTATTTAGTTCACTAATGACCAATGTATCTAAAGTGAATGAAACTCACTTGTTAGAAATTTTTAATGGGTGATATCATAGATAGATCTAGGAAATTAGTTTACAAGTAAAACACACAAAACACCATGAACGTTCCATAACCAACATCAAGAAAACCCCTCGCAAGAGCCTCCTTAGGTTGATCATTATGTATAATATTTTCAAGCATAGAACATAGCTCCAATGATGAGAAACTTTCTTGTGTATTAGCTATATGGTGAGAAGAACCTAAGTTAATAACCTTAGTGGCATGTTGTAAAGCTATGACAACAATGAATTTTCCCTTTCCTTCCTCCTTACTATAATTTGTGACCTTTGACTTGATTCTCTTGATGAAATCTGATTTTTAAAATTTGGTACCTTAATAATGTTCTTATAAAAATATGGGTAAGATGAGATATTTAATATTACTCATCACCTTCAAGGAGAAATTGGTGTTTGATTTGAAGTCTTGAAAGTGTTAGTACGAACAAAATAAATGAACATGAAATATTAACAAACTCACATGAAATATGATGCATGGATAACATGGTGCTTCACTAATCTAAATGTTGTTATAATTCCGCTAATTCTGCTCTTGATTGCTCAATTACTCAATTATAATCTATGAGTTCTTAATTTCTCCTACATCATTTGGGGCCTTGGAAGTTGATTGGAATTAATTTTCCTTTATTAACCTAATTAAACTATGTGCCCTAGTATGAAAATGTAATATTCAGAAAATTGAGAAACTATAACATTTACCAATATATTTGAGAAAGGTGGAGCTTTGTGCACTTGTCCTGTAAATTTAGAGTAAAACACAATAGGAGGAATAAGTCACCATATGGCTCCTATATCCTTGTAGATATATTTTAGTTCTATTTTCGTAGTCCTCTAGTGTCAAATCAAAGCTTCCCGATTCCACTTGAAAAAAAAATTGTATCACTATCAAATATTTTTGTAGACATGTTTTTGTGGCTTGTCAAGGTGTAAGATTTTAAATGCAACAAGGGAAACTTATCGATCTTCAATTTTCCTTCAATCTCCTCCAAACCTAAAACTTGCACATTCAAAGATAAAGGAAGGGTTTTTCCATTTAGGGGATTGTCTTAATCAAATCCTATGTTAGTGTTTCCACTTTCTTTATCTATCAATTCTAGCATTTTTCATATACCTTATACTTCCTATGGTATGTTCTCTTTATTTGAGGAACTCTAATTATCTTCATATATGGTACATATTTCTTTGAAGTATCTTCCACTACCTTATTTTGAACCATTATACATTGGGTTGCATTCATTATTTTTTATCTTTGTACTTTCAACAAACATCTTTTTAGTTTATTAGATTGATTTTTTCTTAATCTTTTTTATACTCAATGGTTTTTTTTATGTGATCTACTTTAGGTTTACCTCATCTACAATTTACTTTGGCATCCTTATAGGTGTTCCCCTATTCAAAAACTTCCTCATACTTATATCTAAATGATATAATTGACAAGCTTCTACCACACCATTAATTTAAATGGATGAATCAACATATTCTACAATTACTTCTCCTAATACAGGCTCACCATCAAATTTATTACTTGGTATAGAATAAATTACTTATAATTCTTTGGTATCTCCATATTGACTATCTTCTTCATCCTTTAAGTGGATCTCTTCTATATAAACACTTTTTATTCCTTAATTACGTCTCATATGTACTACTCTTATGCTATCATGTAATATTATTCTCTTCAACTGTATTGAAAATATCATTATTCTCCAAAAATCATGCAATATTCAATGTGATGCTAAATATTGTTTCAATACTTCATACATATAAATTAATTTAAAATAAAATTTGGTCTTTCTAACCATGCAATATATTTGGAATTATTTTATGTATAAATTGGATATATTGGTATTCATTTATATTAGTGTATAATATTGGTGCAGTCAAGGATGGAGGGTCTAAAATAGACTATCCAACCTTGTAACAAAATTTTACACTAAATAGATAATTGAAAGTAACATGTGAATTTATTGATTAAAAAAAAAACATGCATGCCCATAGGCCTTTACAGTTGCACATTACAACAAGCTCCATAGGCCACACCTACTATCTCATAGGCCTCCATAGGCTTAAATTCACTACTAAATGTAAGATTGATTCCTAAATCTAACTCCCTAGCCCCTAACTCCATTATCTATTTGCTACTTTATAATGAATTTAGAGAGTAATTATATACTAGCTCCAAGTATTAGGAGTAATATGTGTCAACCTCAATTAGGTCCCAAGTCCAATGTTCAATAAAATGTGTAGGTCGGTCCTAAGGGATTGAAGAAGAATCAAACATAGGTATGGATGGGTTCATGTCTAATTGGGATTGGTAATGTCCTATATCCAACCTATGATGAGACATGAATACTTTGGAAGATACGAGAAGATTCCACATGTTTCCTCCAATACGGTTGGGTCTAGGTCACTCATCGAGGCAATATTTTGGTGAAGGTTTCTTTCAAATCATAGTGTTGTAGGGGTCATCACCTATGTATGTTGTCATAGACCTCCTATTTTGTCTATATTCCAATCCACAAGGGAAAATTGGTTGTTGTAGTAAGATGGGGTATGATTTGATGGGATACTCCTGCATCAACCTCCCAAGGTTATTTGAAAAGTGTGTCTCACATGTTGTCAACTCCAAAAATGATCTAAGCCATTCCAATTCACTTTTTGAGATCCATGTTGTGTCCCTTTTTTGGCATGTATTTCCACTTAGCTAGATATTCCTTATTTTGGGTGCTACACTTAGTCTGGATATCCACAATCTACTCTATCTACTCCAGTTGTTGTTGTGGTAATTGGAATTAGTCAGGGGCTTATGTGATATCTCATTTTGATTTTGTTTCATGGAATGGATAGAGGTCTACAATTTTGAAGATTGGTGAAATGCCAACACCTTCTAGTATCTCCACCTCGTAGGAATTATCAAAGTCAAATCTTCAAAGAATCTTACATATACCAAATCTCTTCATCTTCATATTCTTCTATATTCCTAGCAAAAACCTCTCCTTTCAGAGATAGATGATGACTTCATATCCTATAGAAAAATATTTGAGGCATCATTTGACATCTTCTCAGACTTTATTTTCCATTGTGGTCTCCAAATGTTTTGTGACTTTCTTGTGCACAACCTCCCTATGGTTTGTAAATTCTTCTACCTTTGCACTCTTGTTATCATGTACATTGATGTCCTTGAGCTCTAAAACTCCCCTAAGATGTAATCTAGTAACAATATCAAATGGTGTCTTCCATGTACTTTGGTTTACTAAGTTATTGTATGCAAACGATACTTGTGGTAGGATTAAGTCCCACTTTCCAATATATTCTCCTACCAAACATTTGATGAAGTAACCCAACTTTTATTCACTGCCTATGTTTGTTCGTTCTTCTATGGGTGGAATGTGGAACTAAACTTTAGGTTTGTCTTCATCTTCTTCCATATTTTTCTCTACAAATATTTGGTAACCTTAGTGTCTCAATTTGAAACAATGATCTGTGGTATTCAATGCAGTCTCATCACTTCTTAGAAGAAAAGGTCAACAATGTGTACTATATCATGGATCTTCTTGTATGGAATAAAATGTGTCATCTCATGGAATTTATCTAGGTCACTATAAATATGGATTCATTTCCCATTTGAGTCCTTGGTAGTCCAATCACAAAATCCATGATGATATCTTCCCAAGGTCTTTCTAGAATTGCAATAGGTTGGTACAAATTGGTATTCTGACTAGTCCCATTAGTTACTTGGCATGTCCTACATTCTTGAACACACTTCTAGAGACATCCTTGTAGATATTTAAGACCAAAATTAATTCTCAATTACCAAATTTGTAGTCTTATCAATTCTAAAAATTTCATGCTAATCCTCTGAAATTTTTTTCCTTAATCAAATTATCCCACGTCAAGCTCCTAGGGATGCACAATTGGTTCCCTCTGAACAACATTTCATCCTAAATAAAATAGTCTTTCCACTTGTTTTTTTTAGTGGCTATTGGTTAATTTCTTGCCTTCCAGGCCTCTGCAAGGTCAGGATCAGTTCATATAGGTGTTTTAGCTCAGAAAATCCCATCACCTCCACCCTCATCTATGTCATCAAGTTTATTCTTCTACTTTCACATCTACCACCTTTTTTGACTTCCCACTGTAGTTTTCAAGATAAAGGTATAATTTTGCATGAATTATACCCACTACATATTCCTTTGATTGAATTTTCCTTGACTATTTAAGTATTGGAGAGCTTGTTCGTCATTAGATAGCACAAATTCCTTCAATATTAGGTAGTTCCTCCACTTATTTATAGCTTGCATTATGGCATGAAACTCTTGGTTATCGACTAAATATCTTTTCTAGGCATCATTCAGCTTCTCACCAAAATATGTAATATTCCTCCCTTCTTGACTTAGGACCGCTCTAATGCCACTTCCACTAGCATCACAATCTACTTCAAAGACCTTGTTGAAATGAAATAAGTCCAATACCGGTTACACTATCACCTTTTAATTCAACAACTCAAAACACTTATATGCTTTGGATGTCCACTTAAACTCTTTCTGGTTTCCTCTCATGGTCTCCATCATTGGTGTGCAAATTGTACTAAATATTCTAATGAAATTCTCATAAGAACTTGTTAGGCCATGAAAAGATCTTACATCCCCAATGTCTACTAGTGTTGGTCATTCCATGATTTCTCTCACCTTCTATAGATCCATCTTCAATCCTTCCACAGATATGACAAACCCAAAATAAACTAGCTCAATCTTTATGAAACTACATTTCTTGATGTTGATTAGCAACTTCTCTTCTCTTAATCACTTGAACACTTGTTTGATATGTTGCAAATTTTCTTCCTTCATTGCATTGGGATTGCATTCTCTCTATAACAAGTCTTATTTTTCTTCTTTGTATCTTTGTGGTAGTGAGCCCTCTAGGATCTAGCCTTGTTGGACAATGAGTCCTTGTTCCAGACAATGAGTCCTTGTTTTGGCAGTGAGCCTTATTTCAGGTAGTGAGCCTCTTGTAATTGGCTTTTATATTATCTATATTGTGAGTAAATCCTTGCCATGGTTTTTCCCTTATTGGGTTTTCCACGTAAATATGGTATTATTGTTTTTATGTGTTGGATTTAAGTTTTTGCATTTGTATTTAATGATTAATCATTTAAGCACCATTAAGAATTAGGTCTGGTGATTGAATTAAAGGTTTAATTATGTGACAAATAATTCATCCCCCCTCTCATTTGTCTTATTCAACAATCAGCATACAAATTTTTCAAAAAAAAACTGAGAAATATTGTAGAGATTTCAAATGTCAAGGTTTATGAGACAATGGAGAATTCTATTGACATTGACGGATATGTATCTAATGAACATGATTGTGTAAGAATAGTATAAATTATGGAAGAACAAGAAAAATATGAGGAAGAGAAGCAAGATGAAGAAAATGAAAGAGAAAAATATGCTCTGGTAATGTCCCCTAGGACACCTAGATGTGTATAGAGGAATCATTCATAAAGTCAGATTATTGGAGATAAGACAAAAGGTGTATTAACTAGAAGGAGAGTTGTTGTTGAAGTGAATCTATCTTTACAAGTTCTAAGATTGAATTGAATACTATAAGTGAACTGTGTAAAAATGAGCATTGGAAGGAAGAACTTATGAAAATTGAAAAGAATTAGAATTGGGAATTGGTCCCAATATCGGTAGATAAAAACATCGTTGGATCAAAGTGGGTATTCAGAAATAAGTTGAATGAGAATGAAGAAGAGGCTAGAAAAAAGCAAGGCTTGTGTGTAAGGGTTACTCACAAGTAGAAGGTATATATTTTCAGGAAACTTTTGCTTTAGTAGCAAGAATGGAAGCAATAAGGATGTTCTTGGCATTTTTTTGCTAATAAAAGCTTTAAGGTCTATCAGATGGATGTCAAGTCAACATTTTTGAATGGTGAGCTAGAAGAAGAATTCTACATGGAACAACCTTCAGGATTCTAGTTGAGAGATCAATCGGATATGCTGTGCAGATTGAATAAAGATTTATATGGGTTGAAGAAAGCTCCTAGAGCTTGGTATGTGAGATTGGATAGGTATTTTATTCAACAAATTTTTAACAAAGGTACAAAAGATAGTAATTTTTACTTTAAGATTGAAAATGATAAAATATTGATTGTAACTTTGTGAATGTTGATGATATTATCTTTGGAGAAAATGAAAATGTGTGCAAGATGTTTGTAGAAGAGATGAAGAAAGATTGAAATGTTTATGTTTGGAGAGATGAATTTCTTTCTTAGGCTACAAATTAATTAAACAAAGAAAGGAAATTTTTTTTCACAGTCTAATTATGTGAGAGAGATGTTGAAGAAGTTTGGGATGGATGGTTCCAAATAGGTAAGTACTCCTATGGTGACTAGTTCCAAATTGGGTAAAGATGATGATTCACCTAAGGTTGATCAGAGAAAGTATAGATCTATGATTGGTGGAATTGTATTTGACTACTACTAGACCAAATTTCTTGCATGTTATTTGTCGTGTGGCTAGATTTCAAGAAGATTCTAAGGAAACACATGTTGCTTCTATTAAGAGAATATTTAGATATTTGAATGGCACTTCGGATTATGGATTATGGTATCCTAAAAGTATTGATTTTACACTTAGTACATATACATATGTAGATTGGGTTGGATGTATAGATGATAGAAATAGTACAAGTCACCCAGTGCATTCTTTCCTGGGTGCAGATTGGTAACATGGTCGATTAAAAAGAAATAATCACTCTCCCTCTCTACTATTGAAGCTGAGTATATTATTGATGTATCTTGTACAAAATTTCTATGGATGAAACAAACATTGAAAGATATCACTGTGCTATATAATGATATCGTTTATATTTTCTATGATAATACAAGTGCAATTAATATTTCAAAGAATCATGTGATGCACTCAAGGACAAAGCATATATCTATCATGTATCATTTCTTGAGAGAGAAGGTCATGGAGAATGAAGTAATGCTTGAGTATGTTCCAACGAAGGATCAAATTGTTGATATTTTCATGAAAGCTCTTCCTAAAGATACTTTTGAGTATCTCTGAGAAAAGTTAGGGGTTATTTCCACTACTTTCTTGAATTAGATGTGTATGGAGATGCATCAGTCTAGTGGATCTATGGATCTATCTTTCTTCTAGATTGATTTTTTTGGTGTCTACCTCTCAGGGGGAGTAGGTAGAATCAGGTGTTGTCATTGTGAGTATTTTGTTTTCATGTCAAAGGAGAAATCAATGTAAAATATTATTTTTCCTTTTCCATTGATTTCAAAGGGGGAGAAGAATCATGTGAAAAAGGAAAAGAAGAATGAGAGAAGAAGCATGTGAAAAAGGAAAAGAGATTATCTACTAAGGAGGGGAAATAGAAATGTGTATTCAGATCTAGTATGTTATATTTGATAGTTTTTCACATCATGTGTTGCCATCAATGACAAAGGGGGATATTTTTGCAAGAATGGAAAGATTGAAGGTGTTGTCATTTATGTCAACTATTCAACTAGTTATCAAATAGTTGATGATGGTAGTATATATTAGGGATATTGAGAAAATCGTAGTGAAGATATATTGTAGGTGTTCAATGGTTGCTATAGGTTTTTCTTTGGATTTGCTTCTATGGTTGTGTGGTCCAAACATGTTCTTCATTATTTTTAGAAGATGCTTTATCCAGATTTTTGGTTGTTGATTTGTTGTACGATGCAAGTTGTGTTCACTAGTTATGAACTTTGGTTCTTTGTGTTTTTGGTTGAGGTCTGGGAGAAAAGTTGTTGGTTTGGATTTCTCTTTGATGAAGCCTTATGACTTTTAGTTCTAGAGTTGAGTTTCCCTAGTTTTATTGAAAATAGTTTCAAAATTTGGGAGATTCATGCTTAATGGTTTTGTGTGTTTTACACTGATTTGGCCGACCTTGTGTGAAATACTAATTTTGAGGTTGATGACATTTGTTGTATATTTTTGGGTTCCTTGAAGTGTGTTTTTGGATTTCCCTTATTCTAATTCCACCCTAGGATGTTTTAGTACTGACATAATTTGAATTTAGATTTGGATGGTTGACTTTGGATATGTTTAAAAGCTAAAGATGGTATAGATACAAGATGGTTTAGTGGTGAAGAAATATACAAGAGTGAAGAAAAAGAGTGATAAAGAGAAAATATGAAGTGCAATTATATGTGACATTGATTCTATTCAGTTAGTGTATACATATGTAATGTGAGAGTGGCAAATCAGTGCAAAGCTTAATGTTGAGTTTCCAGATGTAGTGAGCATAACGTGAACTTTATCATTCATGCATGTTTGTGAGTGATTGTTGTGGAATCCTTTGTTGCATTAGGATTTTATTCTCTCTGTAAAAAGTCTTCTTTGTCTTCTTTATATCTCTATGGTAGTGAGCCTTGTGAGTTGTAGCCCTATTGGAAAATGAGTCAATGTTTTGGCACTGAGCCTTATTTCAGGCAATGAGCCTCTTGTAATCGGTTTTGATATTCTCTATAGTGTGATTTAATCCTCACCTCGTTTTTTCCCTTATTGGTTTTTCCATGTAAATCAGGTGTTATTGTGTTTATGTGTTGGATTTAAGTTTTTGCATTAGAATTTGATGATTAATCATTTAAGCAGCATTAAGAACTAGTTTTGGTGATTGAATTAAAGGTTTAATTTTGTGACAACTGACTCACCCCCCTCTTAGTTTTCCTATTCAACAAATGGTATTAGAGAAAGGCTTGTGTGTAAAAAATATGAAACTTACCTAAGAACTCCTTCATCACCTCGTTCATCAATCACATGAATATTCTTGGCACATTAGTTAGTCCAAAGGTCATAACTATCCACTCATATAATCCTTCATTAGTCTTGAATGTATTCTTCCATTTTTTTCCTTCACATATTTTGATCTAGTTGTATCCACTCTTGAGGTCAATCTTGGTGAAATATCTTTCTTTGCCCAAACATTCCATGATGTCATCCATCCTTGGTAAAGGGAACTGGTACTTAATAATGATATTGTTGATGGATTTAGAATCTATACACATCCTCCATTTTCAATCCTTCTTTAGCACCAAGATACCTAGCACCACACAAGAAATCAAGATTTCCCAGATCAATCCCTTATTCAACAACCCGTACACCTGCTTGCTCAACTCTATGTTCTCCACCAATCTCATCTAGTGAGTTTCTTTGTTAAAAAAAATGCTTTGGGTATGAGATCTATATGGTGGATGATGCATTGGATTTGTGGGAGTCCTTGTGGAATGTTCTTTGACACAATGTCTTGATAATCCTTTAGTAATACTAAGACTTCCTTCTATGGTACTTTTCCCCCTTTTACAGTGCTTCTCTTGATGTCTTCATTTCCACACTTCTTTGAAATAATGGAAAAATATTTATTCTCATGTCTCATTCCCTCAAAAAACTTTATCCCATCCACCAAGAAAATCTTGGTGTTTCTACATACCACATCCTTCTGCTCTTCCTCAGAGGAATCAAAATATCCATCTTTCCATTTATGGTCACCATGTAGGTGGTATTCCTACCATAATATATATCCCTCCTATCATACTAACAAGGTCTTCCTAACAACAAATGGTAGGAATCCACTGGAATGATTTAGCACAACACTTCATCATTATATGATCCAATATGAAAATCAACAAGATTTTGTTCACTTGCGAAGATTTTGTGATCATCATGAATCCAAGATATCTAGTATGGGTTTGGGTGTTTCATCCTCTTCAATTTTATCTTTTAGACCATCTCTTTTGAGACTAATTTGTCTATGCTACCACTATTAACAATGGCATTATAACACTTGCCTCTTGACTTACACCTTATATGGAATAGGGTCTTCCTCTACACTAGTTCCACTTTGATTTAGGTCTATAACAAGGCCCTTCTAAGGATAAAAACATCTCCCTTTTCCATATGTCTCAAGGTTTTGGATGTTTTGTTTGATTCATCCACCATGTAAGCTACTCTATCTCTATACCCCCTCACTTTCTTGCATTTCCTTGGCAGCACTCAAAAGAACGACATCCTACTTCTCCACACTTGAAAAAAATTCCTCAAAATGATCATCTACTGAATCTTCCCTAAGTCTTCCAATATCCATCATTACGGTGGTGGTCACCACATTCCCTTTGATTGCGATAGAAATCCTCTATGGGCATGTGTTCCTCTTTGCAATAAGGGCTCCTTTGTATGTCTCATTCCATATATGTTCTTGTTTTGTTGTGCCACTCCCACTCTCCCGAAATTTTTTGGCTCCTGCTTCTCAATCCTCCTATCCAACTTATTTTACACCTTAATCACAAAGTGGTAGGCTTCCTCCATGGTTTTCATTAGGACTAATCTTAATTCCTCTTGGATGCTAGTTTTGACCTGACAATGATATACTGCACCACCTTCTTCCTCATGGCTTCACTATGATCGATTTGTATGATCATCTTATGGAACTCTTTTATTTACTCATTGATTATCTTCTCCCTCTGCCTCAATTTTTGAAGTCTCTTCAGCATCTCCAACTCATAATTTGTGGGTATAAATTGATTCTTTAGTTTCACCACCATCCTTTCTCATTTTTTGATCCTTTCCTTTCCCTTTTGGTTTCTCTCCAACTAAACTTATTTCCACCAAATGGCAGTATGTCCCTTCAATTTATTTTTTGTAAACTTGATTCTCTTTGGATCTTCAACTTCTTCATATTCAAATTACTCTTCCATCTCATTTATCTAGTCAACCATCTCCTCCAGATTTAGGCTATCAACATAACCGGTGATCTACATTCTTGGTCGCTTACCAATCCTGGAGATGGATTTCATCATCTTCATTTTGTCAAACTACTCTTCTCTGCTTTCCTCATTATGCTTTGAAATCAACTGTTCATCATCGCTCTCTTCATATAGTTTATAATTTAGGTCCTTTTGCCTATCTTCATCGATAGAAGCCAACTAATTCTTCATTCTCCTCATCTCACCTTGCATATCATCCATATTCTTGGTAACATTAGTCATCATAGGCATCATCCTTGGTGGAATTATTCATTCTGATCAAGTGTGACTACCTCAGGTTAGTAGTTTGGCTATGGGGTTGCAAGTACCTCCCAATTTGGCAACACCCACAATTTAATTATTACTAGTAACATTTTAATTGCTATTTTTTAAGCCAAATCACATAGTGTTTAAAAGAGGGACTTTTTTTCATTTTGGCATAATTTTTAAATGGGGGGGTGAAATTTCAAGTTTAAATAGTTGACGAGAATTTGGTTCTAACACTGACATTTTCACATCAAGATGTTTTCACTTTGTTGTTTGATCTGATTTTTTAACCTCTGGATTCTAGTGTAACTTGTGTAATTTTTGATAGGGCATAACTTTCATCCTATTTGTCAAAAATTGACAAACTTGTTTTTGAAATTCATCAAAATTTTGCAAGGATTCAAAAAACGTAATCAAAATTTAGTTTAGGAAATCAAAATTTTCCCTATTTGTAAAAATCTTTGTGAGTTATAAACGAGCAACTTGGCTTCCAAACTTGACATAAAATTATAATTCTGCATTTGCACCTTTCTAGGGAGGGTATAAAATCAATGAACCATGAGAGGCTACCAAACTCTCAATACATTGTTGGTCAACTAACAAGGCCAACCTGTATGGTTGAACCCTCCACTCTTAAGGCTCTGCTAGACCTAGGCGGGTGCACCTATATGAGTGACACAAATTTTAAATTTTACTTCTCCAACTTGATCTAACTATCCACAAATGGCAATTTGATAGTGGATAGAAAATGATCCTAACTTGGTGTGAATTGTATAAGGTATGAGTTAATATATCTAATAAAAAAGATGTCAAATGGAATGGATAGATCTAATGTAATCTAAATAGGGGAGACCAGTGCCTTGTTGGGTAAAATGGAGTTGAATAAAAGCTTTAAAATAATGGTTTCTATTTGGCAGGGATTCTAATTATTTGGCATATGGTTTTTAGTCTATAACTTGTATAAACATGCAATGATGTAATTATCAAACTCTTCTTAATGATCCAAATGATAATTTCTAGATTACTGTGAATGACTTGAAGGAATTAATCTTTGCTTGAAAGAACCAACCAATAACATCACACAAATACAGCAAATGTGTATTGATAAACTGAGAATATACTTGATATGTCAATTTAAATAATAAAGAAACATCAACCTTGGAGACAACTTGATAATATTCCAATTGATTTCAACAAATAATTGATACTAGAATAGTGCCACAACATTAGATTTTATTCATCTAATCCTTCAAAATTTATACATGCATCATGGTCTCCTTGAATATCATTCTGAAAATACTTACATCAATTTTCCTATTTTTCTTCTATTATCTCCCCCTCTTTCTACTACTACTTTTACAAATATTTATACATTACAGATCAAGGGTCACGACCCTTCATTTTTTGGTTGTGGTCGTTTAGATTTTTCATAGTTTAAATAAAACATTTTAATTAACTGCTCTGTCAGAAAATTAATCTTTTTAAACTATAATCGGGCTTTTAATTTCACTTTATATCTTTTCCCGCGCTTTAAAGTTCGCTTCCCATGGCTTTTAACATCTTTACCGCTCTACCACAGTCATGCTATTCGTACCCTACAGTATGGCGGTACTTTGACTTTCAACGGTCTTCATTATTATCGCTGATCACCGTTATCTTTATATTTACCACACTACCATAGTCTTTGACTTTCTTACTCACGGTATCGTGGTATTTGATTGCCACTCACCTTCCATTCTTACTGCCTTACCACGGTCTATGTCTTTGCTACGCATGGTACTGTGGTAATCGCTAACCGTCATCCTCGCTGCTTCGCTAACTGTTACCGTGGTCTTTGTTTTGACTATGTGCGGTATAGCGTTAATTGCTAACCGCCTACCATACTATTGTTTCGTTGGTACCTTTATCGGTCATCTCACTGCCACTATCACTGTCGCCGCTTGCAAACCTAGTGACTGTTTGTTTTCAACCGCCATATCGTTTACTGCACTACCGCGGTCACTGGCTTAACTGCCAATGGTACCGCGGTAGCCGCTTTATGTTGCTTGCTAACCGCTACCGTCATACCACTGGCCCCTTTGTGGGAGGCCGCAGTAAAGCAGTAAGCGACATAGAATGTGAATTTTAAGGAAGCGGTAAGGATATTAAACATATATAAATGGAAAGAATGATTTCTAATGGAAGGATAGTGAAAAATAGGTATAAATAAATAAAAATTCCTTAGGATAATGATGGAAAATTAAGATTCAAACAGGAAAACTATAGGGCTTTAGATGGAAATTTTTCAGTTCTAACAGGACAAATTTGAAGATCTCTTTGGTAAATTTGATGAGTTCAAGATTTTACAATTGGATGTAGAATTAACAACATTGTCTCCTGATTCATTTCCATCTATTGAATAATTCTTGGTAGGGTTCATGTCTTTTCTTTCTATACTTCAAGGTTGTGATAAAACAAAAAGAGATAAGGAATGTGACTTCTGGATTCCTTTAAATCTGAAAGGTCCTTATCAAATTTTCGCTTCTAATTTTTACTCTACAATGGATGATGTTGGAAAAACACATGTAATGTCTTCTTTGAAAAAACCTTGTGATAGAATCACAAAATATAAATATAAATTAATCTCTATGGATGTTATCACCTCTTCAAAAATTCAAGCATTAGTTGATCAATCATCTAAGTGAAAGAAACAAGAAAAGGATAATTCTAAGGGATCAAAATCAGGCACTTGATTGGATTCATCTCCCTCATCAAGAGGGAAAATTTCTAAGGATAAGCCCAAATGTCTAAGATAAGTGGTTCTTCACATTTTATATCAACATCATCCTCATTTTCAACAAAGGATAATAATAAGGGTATGGCACTCATTGCTTTTGCAAAAAACACATCACAAAAGTGACTACTTGATTCTGAGGTATCACACCACATGGCTACATCCAAGGTACTATTTTCTAATTTGAGCCTTGTCCATTCCCACCAATATATTGATGGGGAATAACACCTATATGTCAAATCTTGTAAAAGGATCTATTCATATTAGAGAAGGAACATTTAATGATTTACTTTATGTACCTTCTTTATCCAATAATCTCCTTTCCATTTATCATATTACACATAATGGTGAAAGAAAAATAGTTGAGTTTACACCACATTTTGTGATCTTTAAAGATTTTCAAAGTAGAGATATCATTGCCACAAGTCATGTTGATCATGATTCCAGGTTATATTCCTTTTCTTACTTTGGTTATGTCAACTTTGATGATGGTTTGGGTATAGATGACATTGATACCTTTAACATGCATAAGGAGATATATTTTGGTTATTTGAACCTTGGAGATCTACCCTTCTAATTGGTTCTTTCACCTCACATTGATATTACATCTCCTTCACTTTCTTCTTCTTCTTCAGCATTGTGTGTTCCTACATTGGTTTCCACTACATTTGAATGGGATGATTCCTTACATGGAATATCAGACCTTTTTAGTGAATCCAATTTTACAGAGTTGGCAAGCACCTTTGATGACAGCCACATCAACATTGTTATCAACCCATCTACTTCTTTGGTTTTTTTCTACACCAACCTTCACATGGAGCATTTGAGCAGCTTTCAAATATTACACTATTTCCTTTGGATTTTGTGCATCATTCAAAGACTTCCATTCTTCATATAGGAAGATACCATGCACATATATGTATTTCATCTTCTTTGAAGAGGAAGAAATGTTGTTTGACATTCAGATATCACATTTTGTATTCTCCTTTGAGCATAACTTAGCATTGTAGGTTCTATGATCTTATGGGGGCTCCATAGGCTCTCTTTCTCTCTTATGGGGGGATATTTCTTATACTTATGTGATAGAATTATTCCTTGGGGGCTCATCATGAATCATTTTATCTTCTTCACTTGTGCATTTCATTAAATTTGCACCATTCTCTTTTTGGAGAGGGGTTTTTATTTCCCATTAGGTTTTTCTCCTTTACTCCACTTTATGAGATATTTTTATATAAGTTCCCTAACATGGCCTAGTAGCTAGGACTCATCATTTGTGCATACATTACTCCCTAAGTTACACTTAAGGGGGGTTGTTAGTGTAAATAGTGTATTTATTCATCTAGATAAGATATCACCTCTCTAAGATTGACCTATTCACACTTAGCTTAAGTTTACTTAAGATTATTTTTTATTTTTGTCTCACTTCACATGGTTGAGACATGTGTCCTCATGAGTCCTCATGACTTGAGACACCTATTGCATGTACTCTTTCCATTTTATCACCCACTTGAAAAGTGAACTCACAAGTGTCCCATCTTTGTAGGGGTAGTCCTATTTTCACTCCTACCTTCTCACCTCCTCATCCATGCCTTTATATGCAAGGCTTGATCATTGTATTTTCATACTCTTAATTTGTATATTGATTGACATACTATTGTGCTCATTTTTCTCACTTGTGGAATTTTGTTTCATGCTCTTGATCTTGGCATTCTCCAACAAATTATTTTTGGTTGTTTTGAAATGACTATCTCTTAAGGGTATGTGCAGGATCATGATGGGCCAAAAAGTGGCAATATCTAAGTGATATGATGGCCCATGTGGTTGATGACTTTTTTTTTACCCAAAATTGATGAAAGAAAAAGGGTTTTTAAAAGAGATTCTCAGTTTTCCACCAATATAAATTATGCTTTATGTTTAATTTAATAAATAATTATTATTCATTTTCTATTTCAATTATGACTAAAGTCCTGATTGATAAGTTGATTGAAAAAAATCTACAGCTTTCAAACGATATCACATTTTTTGAATCTAAAACATGTGTCACATTCTATACTTCACATACTATAGGATTAAAAATAAAAAATGAATTTCATGAAGTTTTGACAAAGTTAAGGTGGTTAGACATACGAGTTTTTATATTTTTTTAATTTGTAATTAAAAATTCATAATTAATTATTTACTTGGAAACAAATTACAAAAAAATATGCATCACATCGGGACATGAGTCCCCTAATTATATATAAAATATTATAAAAAAATATTATCATTTTATTATGGTTAGGGTGGTCAAACAAACACCTACTGCTTATATTTTCCTTGAAATTTAAGTACTATTGCATTGAAATTTCAAATTTTCACCAAATAGAATTTAAAAAATAAAAATAAACCTAGTAGTTTAGAAACTACATTCAATTTTCTACAGATTCTATTCTTAAATATTTTTTAAATAATATAGATAACTTATTCAAATTTTTACATCAAGTTGTCTAACTTTGATTTTTTGAATTTTATTTCCACTTAAGGGCTTGTTTTTTCCATGATGATCTTGCACATACCCTTAATGCACATACATTAATTATCCTCCAAAAGTAGTGAAGGGTTCAAATAATGATGATATTGGCCTTTCATTAAAACATAAGTGGATAAATGGTGGACCACATTTTAATCGCCTCAAAAGGAGGTTGTAAAGGATGTGACATTGAACTGGTATTTTTTAAGAGAATAAATCATAGAAAATGAAGGGGTTATTCATAATAGTAGAGGGCCTTAAGACTTAGAATGAGTTACATCTTGCTATCCCTAACACCACTTCATTTAAGTTTAAACATACAAGGTTAGATGCCTTATTAAAACCATGTGCTTGTTGGCCTTTGCCTTCCCATTGGACATGCTAGTGTACCTTTCATTTGTAGTTTTAAAAATTATACTAACATTTGTAGAGGGTTTTAACTAAAAATAATTCCCAAGTTTTCCATAAGAGAGAAATCCCATATCTTTTATCAATTATAGAATAGAATCATAAGAATGTGTTGAGAGATTTAATCTATAAAATGCATTGAGATGTGGGCTTATAAACTATTGATATATCCACAATTTCCTTGAGATCTTAGGATAGATCAACCTCAAAAAACACTCATTTTTATGGGTATTAAAATAGAAATTTTTTTGTTAAGGTCTATGAAACAAGCTAAAATATTTTAAAAACTAGTCTACAAAATTTTATAGAAGCAACAGAGTATGTGCAGGATCATGATGGGTCAAAAAGTGGCAATATACATAAGTGATATGATGGCCCATGTGGCTGACGACTTTTTTTTTTACCCAAAATTGATAAAATGAAAAGGGTTTTTAGAGGATATTCTCAAATTTCCACCAATATAAATTATATTTTACATTGAATTTAATAAATAATTATTATTTATTTTCTATTTGAATTATGACTAAAGATTTGATTGATATGATGATTGAAAAACATCTATATCTTTCAAACAATATCAAAGTTTTTGAATCTGAAACATTTATCACATTCTATGCTTTGCATAATATAGGATTTTAAAAAATAATTGAATTTCATGAAGTTTTGACCAAGTTAAGGTGGTTAGACACACGAGTTTTTAATATTTTTTAAAATTTGTAATAAAAAATTCATAAATAAATATTTACTTGGAAAAAAATTACAAAAAATATGCATCACATCAAGACATGAGTCCTCTACTTATATCTAAAAATTTATAAAAAAATATTATCATTTTATTGCGGTTAGGGTGGTCAGACAGACACCTACTTCTTATTTTTTGCTTGAAACTTAAGTACTACTGCATTGAAATTTCAAATTTTCACCAAATAGATTTATTATTTTTTTAAATAAACCTAGTAGTTTAGAAACTAAATTCAATTTTCTACAAATTCTATTCTTACATATTTTTGAAATAATATAGAAAACTTATTCAAACTTTTATGTCAAGTTTCCTAACTCTAATTTTTTGAATTTTCATTGCCACTAAAGGGCCTGTTTTTTCCATGATGATCCTGGACATACCCAACAAAAAGTTGTGACACTCAATCTACATAAAAATATTTAGCTTAGATCAATAAAATGACAAAATTCCCATTCTATTGTGGAAATAACACAATGATATTGTGTATGAAACATGGTTTTTTATTAGCAATGGAAGTGCAATATTTAGAGTTAAAAATTTAAAACAAAAAAAATGCTCTTGGTCATATTTTACAATTAAAAATTAGCACCTTGAAGCTACTAGGAATATTGAACTTCTTTAATGTAACCTTTCAGGTATAGAACTAAAAAATAACCTATTAATATAAAATGTTCAAACTAGTTGCATGTGCTATTCAAATTAGGAACATATATATCTTCAAAGAAAGTGTCAATACCTCTTGAAAGACTTTATGGATGAATTCCCTTGCTCACTTGAGTGATATTCTCACTTATAACTCCACTATTGACAATTGGATCAATAGATGCTTATACTATGGAATCAACCATTTATAATAAAAGGAAAAATTGTCACCCAAAGTACAAAGCCATGATTGATTTAATGTGATAAATGCAAGAAAATACATAATATCCTACTATAATTAAGAAAGATCAACAACGTGACTAGAGTTGAAACCTAGCACATGAACCTAAACTATGGTAGATCTCAACACATGCTTCACTCTTGATTGTTTGGTTTTGAATTTTATTTAAGATGTAAAAGATCCAACAAATTGATACTATGCATAGATACATAACCATTTGTGCCCATAAGGTGATTAGCAAATAATTATTAAAAATATGTATTCCAACTTTTACTTTCCAACTTAGATAAAAAATCATTTCTAAGAGATAGGAATAAAGTTAAATATCAAAAGTAAATGTCAAATCAAAAAAAATAAAAATATCTCTCTAGTTCTATTGAAAACCATTTATGTATGAGATACATGACATTTGTACAACACTTGATAGTGTTCTTGGCTAAATTGCATAATTTATTTTCACATCAATATTTTGGATCACATTTCTTCATCAAATTGATAAAAAATCATAGCATGTAATCCAAAACATTAATGATAAAAAATATTTTATAATTTAAACCAATTTAACATTATCAAACATTTTATATAATTTTTCATGGATGGGAGCAGTCACGGGCATGGTCATGGGCGGGAGAAAACGAAGTTCGAATTTCAAATCAATGGATGCGGATCTGGAAGTGAAGCAAGGTCAGATAATCAACAGTCGAATCGGGAGTTGGAACTGAGTCAGAAGAAAGGTAAGGATGACCAAGATGATGTCGACTCTGGTGTCAAAATACAGGTGGACCCTGGGAGAAAGGAAATTTTGGCCTCTTTCTTTGCTACTTCTCCCACCGAAAAAATTGAGAAAGCTAGTGGGGGAGTGGGGATCACTGGCGGTTTAGGAGGCAACATCAAAACCTGGACCTCGCTATTTAGGGTAAAACCTAATGGAAAGTCTTCCTTCCCTCCTGTGAAAAATATATCATCCCCTGCTAGAGGTAAGTTTGCTATTTCGATTCCTGATCTGATTATTGACCATAACATAACATTAATGGAACAAACCCTGGTTGGAAAGTTTATGGGTCCTAGACCAAATATTGAAGTGGTCAAGGAATTTGTTAAAAAAAAATGGACAACCAGTGGGAAGGTCTCTATTGTTGCTCTTCCTAAGGGTTTGTTCGCTTTTGAATTTACTTGCAAAGAGAATATTACGACTGTGAGAGGTGGAGGTCCCTGGGTGATAGGAAAATCGTCCCTAGCTCTAAAGAAGTGGTCTTCCCACTTGGATCTATCGGACTCTATCTTTGAGAATGTTCCAGTCTGGGTTAGACTGCCAGGTCTGCCCCTGGAATACTAGAGTGAAGACATCTTCTTGGGTATTGCGAGCTCCTTTGGTGAGCTCCTTTCAATTGACACAATGACAGCTGCTAGAAAGAGACTGGTTTTTGCGAGGATATGTGTGGGGGTTCCTCAGGAAGCAGATTTACCCTCATCGATAGAGATAAAATCTAAGTTGGGTTCCTGGGAACAGAGTATAGAATTTGAAACCATCCCGTTTGCCTGCTTCAAGTGTAGGAAATCTGGTCATTGGGCGAAAAAATGCCCTCTTAATGCAGCTCTAGAGAAAGATAAGCTAGTTGAACCGAGAAAAAAAGAATGGAAAAAAAAGAAGAATGACTCTGGAGAAGGAAGGAGGGAGAATAAATAGCAGGAGCTGGGTATTGAAGCTGGAAATCAGAAAGGCACCTCAAAGATTGAAGTGGTTTTGGAGGAAAAAGGTGAGGTCCCTTTTGAGCCTCATAACCCAAAGTTTGATCCCAAGGAAAGAGGTATTATTGAGGGTGCCCTAGCTGATGAAGGAGATCAAATCCTGTCTCCTTCCTTCTCTCAATTGATAGTCTCATCTGGTAGAAATGAAGAGATACTGGGTTTGGAGGATATCCCTAGTGAGGGTCTATCCTTGGTCTTGAATATCCCTCCTCTCCCCCTGTTAACTGTTTTTCCCTCCCCTATGGGTGTGGAACACCCGTTGGAGACCAGCTCTGTTGTTGGGGTTTTAGAATCTCTTGAAAAATAGGATCACTCAGCTAACCTTTCCAGCAATTCTTTGTGTTGTCAAGAGAATGGTAACATGGACACATTACCTTGGGAACAAAGACTACCAAACGATAAGGATTGGGAATCTAGCAGAGAGACGAACAGTCAAGATGAGACTAATAAAGAAGAGAATATATTAAAGAAGAAGCCTAGAGGAAACAAACAAGGGAAGACCCCAAGTGGCATTTCCACCAGATCAAGAGGCAAGGTTGATTGTGGTGCAACAAAAAACTCAAGAGGCAAAAAGTCTTCGAAAAAGAAAAGAGAGCTAAATACTTTTCAGGATATAGCGGATGGATCTCAGAAAACCATCTCGAAGTGTCTTAACTCTCCCGGTATTTAATGAAGATTATGTCCTGGAATATAAGGGGACTCAATAGCCCCCACAAGTAGGATGTTCTTCACAAATTTGTAAGAGATCACAAACCAGATATTCTTCTGATCCAGGAAACTAAAATGTCAAAGGAGAAAATTGAAAACTGAAACTCTTTGAATACTACTGTAACTAGGGTAATAATTCTAATGGTGCTTCAGGTGGCATTGTTACTTTCTGGAACTACTACAACATCAAAGGAGATCCAATTCTGGAAGGTACGAATCACATAGTTACTAGATTCACTCATATAAGAGATAACTTTAGTTGGATTCAAATGAACATTTATGCTCCTAATGGAAAAGGTATGAAGAAATCTTTTTGGCTGAATTAGCCTCCATTAGAAGGATTTTTGATAAAGAAGCTTGGATTGTTATGGGGGACTTCAATACCCCCTTAATGAATGGTGAGAAATTTGGGGGATCTCAGATCAACTTAGAAAGTAAAGAGGATCTTCAGAATTTTATTGATACTCAAGGGTTGATAGATCTAGATCTTCTTGGAGCCTCCTTCACTTAGTCAAATTGTAGAAAGGGGTTGGACCTCATACATGTTAGATTAGGTAGATCTCTGATTTTTAATCATTGGTATTTTGATTACTATTGCTCCCTTAAATCTCTCACTAGAATAGGTTCTGATCATTCCCCTATCAGTCTCACTGTGGAGCCTATAGAAAAGAAAAAGAATACCCCCTTCAGATTTGAAAAAATATGGATGTCCCATCTGGCTCTCAAAGAGGAATTAAAGAAATGGTGGAATATAAGTATTCAAGGAACTGCTATGTTCAGAATCACTAAAAAATTAAGGGAAGTGAAATGTAATCTTAAAAAATGGAAAAAGGATTCTTTTGGGAACATCTTTAAGATCAAGTTCGAACTTTAGATGTATCTGGGAGCAATTCAACTCAAAATATAGAATGAGGGTTACTTGAATGATACTAATGAAAAAGAGAATGAGCTCCTTACGAAGATGCATGAAATTATTGGGAAGGAGGAGGAGTTTTGGAAACAAAGATCAAGAGCTCTTTGGCTGTCGGCTGGAGATAGAAACACAAGGTACTTCCACCTTTCGGCTTCTAAACACAGATCTATTAATAGAATATCCCAAATAGATGCGAATGGAACCAGTTTTGTGGAGGAAGAGGATATTAGGATGCAGGCGGGCTCCTTCTTTAAACTTCTTTTGTCGGCTAGTACTAAAATAAACCAGAATGAGCAAGATCAGCTTGTGGAAGCTATACCAAGAATTTGTTGGAGTTGAGAAGATACAACACCACAGAAGTCCAAAAGATCTTTGCAAGCAAATAACCTGTTACAAGGAGAAACAAAGAGAAGCAACAAAGGAAATGCTCAAGAATGTGGAGCCATGAATTCACACAAAATGTAAAATGAATTAATTATACAAAAGATAGTTTTCAACTACATATAGATGAAAACCCTAAAAAGTAAAACCCTAGGCTTGCACAATAATAATTAATAAAGTAATTAATTACTATGCACCTAATGTTAGCTTAAGTGAAAAGAGGTAAAAGGGAACTTTATGTAATTAAAAAAATATTGTTTAATTAATAAAGTAAATACCCAATTACTCTAACAGAATTATCAACCAGGAGAACAATTCTTTTATGACTGCTATCCCCACCAATGAGGAAGTCAAGCGGGTTGCCTTTTCCTTTGATGGGAATAAAGCCCCGAGGCCCAATGGTTTTCCTTTGTTCTTCTTCCAACGGTTCTGGGAGATTGTTGAAGAAGATGTGGTTAATGCTGTTAAGGAATTTTTTGGAGCCAAATGTCTTTTAAAAGAACTAAATGCTACTTTCTTGGTTCTCGTCCCCAAGAAACCTGGAGCTAACAACTTTGAGGCTTCCAGACCTATCAATCTATGTAATTCTTTATACAAGATCATCTCTAAGGTCTTAACCTCTAGATTCTTAGTTTTTTTGCCTTCCTTGATTTCTCCTCAACAGAATGGATTCGTCCCTGGCAGAAAAATTCTTAATTCTATTGTCTCGGTTCATGAGAACATTCACTCCCTTGTTGAATCGAAGATTGAAGGTTTCCTATTAAAGCTTCATATATCAAAAGCCTATGACAGAGTTGACTGGATTTTTTTATTTAAAATTCTAAAGGACTTCAGCTTTAATAATAGGGTGGTTCAAATGGTGGAACAACTTGTATCCTCAACTTCCATATCTATTATGGTCAATGGTTCCCCAACCTCCTTTTTTCAGAGTACCAGAGGTCTCATGAAGGGTGATCCTATTTCTCCTATTTTATTCACTATTATGGCTGAAAGCTTAGGTAGGAACCTGAAAAAATTGATTGACTTTAAAGTTATTTCCGAACTCAGACCTTCCTCAGGCAACTTGGTGTGCTCTCATCAACAATTCATTGATGATACTATGCTCATGGGTCAAGCTTCTGTGTCTAAAGCTAAATCTATTAAAAAGTTGTTTGACAGGTATGGGAGAGCTTTAGGACAACTGATCAACAATCAAAAAAGCTCGCTATTCTTTTTCAATATGTCGGCTCATCGATAGACCAAAATTGCCAGAATTCTGGATTGCAAGGTGGAATCCCTTCCTGTCACCTACCTGGGTCTTCCTTTAAGTATGAAACCTCCTGATGCCTTCTGGATTTCGTTGGTGGATAGATTTAGTAGGAAGCTTGCAGGATGGAAAGGTGCTCTGCTTAGCCAAGCTAGAAAGCTTCAGCTCCTCAAAGCCTCCCTTCAGAATCTCCCTATCTACGCCCTGAGCCTCTTTAAGATCCCTGCCAAATATGCTGACACAATTAAAAAAATTCAAAAAAGATTTCTTTGGTCGGGTGTTGAGAAAAATAAAAGAATTCCCTTAATTGATTGGAATCTGGTCTGTAAACCTAAAAAGAATGGCGATCTTGGGTTAAGGAGAATCAAATCTATTAATAAAACCCTCTTGGCTAAGCAAATCTGGAGAATTTTCTCCTCCTCCTCCGAGTGGATAGATATTATGGCTAGCAAATATTTAGATAACAATTGCTCTTCCATTATTAAGGACACCCACCTTCTTCCAAGAGGATCTATTTGCTGGAACAATTTAATTATTGGAAAAAAGATTGTGGAGGAAGGCATTGGTTGGCAAGTGAGAAATGGTAATAGTACTAGATTCTGGGAAGACAGATGGCTTTTTAAGGAACCCTTGATAAATATCAATCCCTTCAGAGATTGGGTTGAGAATTACAAGGCTAGGTTTGGTACTTATGTGAAAGATTACATAGTGAATGGTAATTGGGTGGACTTAAGCAGAGTTAGTTAGGCTTTGGTCCCCATCCAGACTACGTTGTTGACTGTTAGACTTAGCTCGGAGCAGTTGGAGGACCGTGCAGTCTGGATTGATGATCCCTCTGGTAATTTTTCTGTGTCTTCTGCTTTTGCTAAGCTCACTTCTTCTCTGGATCATCCTCCCTTTTGGTCTAAAGCTTGGTGCAATAATCTGATACCCAAAATTAACATCTTCTTTTGGATCTTGCTTCAAAATAAGTTGCTTATGATTGACAACTTGTTTAAACGGGGATTTCAAATCCCTAATAGGTGTCGTCTTTGTAAGATGGATGCTGAATCTGTTAATCATTTATTCCTTCATTGCTCTTTTGCTGCTTCTCTTTGGGAAAATTTTAACATGTTATGGAACCTTTCTTGGGTCTTCCTGATGCTCATCGAAGATCTATTTTCTCAACGGAAAGCCTCGACAAGGAATCATTTACTTAGATTTTTTTGGGAGTTATCCTTTCCTCATATTGCTTGGGGCATCTAGAAAGAACGCAACAACATAATTTTTAGGGGCAAAGAAGCCTCTGTGGATTATGTCTTTGATAAAATTGCCAGATCTCTGAAGGATAACTTCAGTGTCATGGCCCAAAAGGATAGGAAGACCTTGAATGCGGAGTTCTCGAACTATGATCTTTGTGTTGCTAAGGAATGGAACATAATTCCCATTCTATCTAGCTTTACTATGAAGGCTAAAAAGGACAAAGAGGGAGTTTGCTAGACTTCTTCGCCTAAAGGGTGGATCAAAGCTAACTTTGATGGTGAAGCTAAAGGCAATCCGGGGGCGGCAGACTATGGAGGAGTTATAAGGGATTCCTATGGCAACTTCATAGGTGCGACTACCTCTCCTCTCGGCTCTCAAACTAATCACCTAGCGAAGGCAATTGGTGCTTACCATATTATAAATTTAGCCCAAAGTCTCAATATTAAAAACTTATGGCTTGAAGGAGACTCCAAAAACACAATTGACTGCCTCCATGGCAAGTCTCCTCCCTCGTGGACCATCAAATCATGGATTGATGAAGCTAAATTGAAATTGGTCAAGTTTGAAAAAGTTAAAATAACACATGCCTATAGAGAAGCCAATGTTGTTGCAGAATTTTTTGCTAATGAAGGAGTTAAGAGTAAAGAAGTGTGTACCTGGCTTAATAACAGTGATCTAAATATTAAAGTCCATGCCCTATTAAACTATGATAAATCACATGGTAAGGCGTCGTGTTATCCCTTTAATTAGGACAGATTGGATCTTTCATATCACAATCATTAGATTGTATGGGACCGAGCTCTGTGGAGTAATTTGCAAGTTTACTCTGCACGCTTTGTGGGTGCTAAGATTTGGCGGGGCCAATTTTAGAAAGAATTGTGTTTGGTTCTTCCTCTCTGTGTCGGCCGATATGGGTGGGGACAGAAAGCGAACTGAGCCGAATAGCTATGAAACCCACATGAAAAATGCTAAGGTTTGGAACAAGATAAAAAGTGGAGGACTTATTCCTTTTCTGGAGAAGCTTCATGGTTTTGATCTGGAGGCTATGAATCTCTTTGCCAAAAATTGGCACGATGGTAACTTGACTCTATTCGGCAGGAATGTGGAGTTCAACAAAGATCTAATTGCCAAAGTTATGGGATTACCCACTGATGGGAAGAAGTTTTTTAGGGACAGGGCTTACTCAGATGAAGTTGTTATCATATTCCCCAAAAATGATAAGGAAAAGCAAAGCTTGGTCAAAATTGTGAACAGTTACTTTGATGTTGACTCCATAAAATCTATATGGAGAAAGGTCCTTTGGGCCATTATGGAGTATATCACGGTGGACGGGCATTTTATGAAAGTCTATGGGTACCACTTTGCCCTCCTCAACCATTTCCGCCACAAGGTAAGGATCTCTATCCCCTACTATCTCTTTTGCTCTTTGAAGAAAAGTTTGGAGGACAATAAAAAAAACCCCAAAAGATTTCCTATTCTTCATACTGGGTTAATTAGGCTTATTGTTGAATATCTACATGTGTCTGCCCCTGCTACCTCAGAAGCCAACCCTAATGTTGAGAGTGATGATACTGAGCCCAGTGGCTCGGAATATTTGCCTAACCCTAGCTCGGGCCCAAAAGCCCCTAGTTTGCATGCTGGCCCTTCAAGGGAACCGGGTAAAATCTGGGTTGAGCTTGAGCCTGACTGTCCTCCTCCTAAGATCAGCCTTGCTGGTAAGACTAACCAGGCTAAAAGCCTTGTCTATTACACCGAAAATTCCTCTGAGTCGGAGGAAGCTGATACCAACATATCTGAGCGCTGCGTGGACCCTTTACTGGACATACACAATGTCAACAATTCCCCTGTTAACACTGGTAAAGAGCCCTCCCTTGATTTTCTCTACCTGGCTAAAACCAATTCTGAGTCCCATTCTAAACTCCTGGGTTGGACCTTCTCTTAAATCAATGAGCTTAAAATTAAAAACTGAGCCCTGTAAAGTAAGATTGAGGAAATGGGTGTAAAGATTGTTGAAATGGGTAAGAAAGAAGCAGTTCATAGTAACAGATACATTGATACCGATGCTGAGTGCTTAAGGAATACCATCAGAACTATCGCGGAACAAAACAACCATATAGCAAGACATAATGTTATAATTATTAATGCAATGACTGAAAAGCTTGACAAAGCCCAGCAGGGATCTCTGATGGTTGACCTAGAAGATACTAAAGATAAAATCCAGGACACGGATAGCGGCATTTCTAGAAGAACCTGGGCCAATTTGAAGCGCAAGGCCCTCTTAACCCCGAAAATGGTTCAAACCTTTAAAAAGGGGATCAAAGATATGCAGGATATGGAGGTGGAGACAGAGACTGTTCTTAGGTCTCTAAAGTAATGTTCGGAGCTTTTTGTGTTCTTTCTCTACTGTCTCTTCTTTTCTGACCCTCCTGGTCCTTTTTGCTTGATTGTTGCTGGTTTTTTCTCTGACAACTGTTTTTTTGGTGGAACTTTGGTGTTCTCTTCTCTATTTTGTAAACTTTGTGGTTTCGAGTCCCTGTAAAACCTGTTTTACCCTTTTATCAAAAATATTATCAAACATTTTTATGTAACTAAAATATTATTCTTCTAAAATATATTTATTAATATAACTTCTCCTTATTCAAACAAAAATTCAACAAGTTATACAAACTTCAAATATGAACATCATATTAAGTGGTTTTTGTTATTTCATCATGCAAAAAGGATTGTAGTATGATGTCTTCCATTTTTCATTTTCTGCCACCTAACAAAATAAGCATGCATTTTCATCTAAAACTCTATGTTTTACAGTTCTAATTTTAATTTTTTAATTTTTCATGTGAAGGATATTTATTTTCAAAGTAATTTTGTTTTGTGACATAATCATTAATAAAAAAATATTTTAACACAGTGTTATATTATTTAATTTGGTTTCTCATCAAACCATCAAAAACTTAGCTCCACAAATAATTAAGTTACATTTTAACCTTTTCACATCAAATCTTTCAAGAAATAATAACTCTTACACAAATATAATTTTTCAACTTAGTGAAATTTATAAATTTTACAAGCTTCTTCTTAAATATTTATTCCCTTCAATCAACTCATCTTTAATCAACCCATCCTAATCTATATGTACATCCATCTAAAATTAGCTAACTATTTTATTTATTTAATAATTATTTTTTATTGTATTTACTATGGTTTTCTAGGAAAATTAAACACATTAATATTTTTTAATATATATTTTAAAAAGTTTGATTTTATTAAAAATATTACTTTTCAACTGTGATGAATTTTAGTTGACGGTGAATTTTTCTTAATAAATTGATAGGGATGAATTTGCCCTATGCCATTTATTATATACATAATTATTTTATCTACATGATTTACTTTATTTTTATTTGAAAAATATCTATATTATTTTTTAATAATTTTATACTTAATTGTGAATTATATTTATAATTTTATAATTATAATATCTATATCTCCATATGGAACTCACATTTATAACCAAACATAAATATCACAGTTTGTAAATTCATTTAAATGTAATATTTTAATGAATTACATCCATGTTCCTGAATGTGGAGTATCTGATCTCTTTCGACATTGCTCGTTAGAAACTACTAATCTATCAGCAGCGAGAGTGGTATTTAACAAATTGCTTTGGTTTTGTGGTGGGAATTTAGATCCTTCATCTTCTTCTTAGTTAAAACCCTGTGGCCATTTCCATTTGCAACAGCACCAACATTAGCCGCCGCCTCCTTCTCTGCCTTCAATGGCAGCGAGTCCAATTCATTCAAAACTGTGCGAATATCTTGGACGAGCCTGTCCGCCAAGCTTCTGCTGAAATCCTCCCGTATAACCACACGCAGAACACTTATGTGCTGTGCATCTGGAGCCATAATATACGCAGGTACCATCCACTTAAATCTCCTTAGATGTTCTGAAATATCAAGTTCATTGTACTTGAGCTTGTCCTTGAGAGAGAAAGCAACTAGAGATACACCCTCCTCTTTTGATAACATATTGAAGCGCCCTGTCTTTATAAGACTGTCGCGTAAATATTTGGTATTTGTCCTGCAGTTTTCAATTATTCTCTTGTATCCCTGCAGCAGATGTACAATTGGGGTTTTGTTAATTGGTTCATTTCAAACATAAATTACTCATCATTTAAATCGCTAGTTTCTTACCTCAAAGCCAAGGCGAATAAATTGGTAGTACTGGGCAATGACATGACTTGCACCTGCATTGAATTGGACCAAAATTAGATCTTCCCCTGAAGAATTACTCTTAATTTACCCTTTTCAATAAAGATGAGATACTATGAGTTTCTCCTCAGTTTTATAGACATGGGAGATCATGGCGAATCTTTAGAACCTAGTTAAATAATACTTTCTCAGCTTTTAACTTCTGGTTTTCATTACCATTAAACCATTGCCGCCTAGACGGGCAATGATCAGTACATTGGCTACAGAATTTCTGTAATAAATTCTATAACAATCGCTCTGCCTGAAAAATCTTGTTGGGATAAATTATATTTCTACTTCCCCTGTGCCATAGATCCTAGCGGGTCTAACTAAAAAGAACATACAACACTTCATTCTTAAAAAAATCACCTACCTTTAGAGAAATTGAGTGTGAAAGTTGGTTGATCGGTTCCAAGATAATTGATATGAAAAATAAGTTCTTCTGGCAGATCTTGCTTGCCACGCCAAACAACCCATCCAATTCCAGCATAAACAAGTCCATATTTGTGCCCACTCACATTTATGCTCCTCACCAATGGCAGCCTGAAGTCCCACTCCAAATTTGGGTACAGAAATGGTGCAATGAATCCACCACTTGCAGCATCAACATGTATTGGAGTGTCCCACCTAAACATTCACATAATCACATTTGTGAGCAATACTCAAATTACTTCAACCACAATAAATTTCCTGGATAAATTTAGAAAGCAACTAATTTGAGTTACTTCATACATTGTTTTATTGTTCTTGTCCATCAAAAGGTCATTTAGCAGTTTCACATCCTCAAATTCGCCATTATAAGTAGATCCTAAAATGGCAGCAACACAAATGGTGTTTTCATCTACTAATTCTACAGCTTTTCGCGGGTCCATAACATAATATCCTTCTCTCAGTTTCACCTCTTTTAGCTCTACCTCAAAATACCGAGCAAACTTCTCCCAGCAGACCTGCAAAACAATGTCATAAACAACATCAATTACCATTACCAAAAGATGTAGAGCCCAGATAATTATTTTTAGATTTCAGGAAAACAGAGAAAAAAGAATAAGTTAGAAGTTGAAACCTGGACATTGGCACCAGCCACAATATTGGGCTTGTCATAAGGCTTCCCTTGGGCTTTTCTCTTGTTTTGCCACTTGCGCTTGAATGCAAGGCCAGCCAGCATTATAGCCTCTGAAGATCCCACAGTACTAACACCAATAGCTTGCTCTATATCAGAAATAGGTGCATGGAACATTCGAGCTATTATATTCACACATCGGTTCTGAAAATTTCATTTCACAAAACAAATTAAACACCATCCCATCTCCACATCAATTATATCCTCATGTAGTCAATCTAATTATAATCGTATATAAGGACCCAGATTTCTTCATAAACATCCAGTAAATTGACTACAAGTAACCTATTAGATACAGTAAAACATAACACAGCTTACTTTCTAAAAATACAGAGACAAAGTTTAAAAGAGATCTATCAAGATAAAAATTCTAATGACCTTTACCAAATCATCCATGAACCCCTTGTCATCAAAACTTAATTGTCATATGTAAATTACTAATCAAAGAACCTTGAACTGAAAATAAACAATGACCTGAAGCTCAGTGGTGACAGGGTACTCATCCATATCAACATAGTTCTTATTGATAGCTTCCATTATCAGCTTATTGCACTCAGGTTCCATCCATGTTGTCACAAAAGAGGCCAAATTAAGCCTTGGATTGCTATCAAGCATAAGCTCATCACTGATGATCTGATATGCAACCTCCTTAGGAGTCGATTTCTCAGGAAGTTCAAACCTACAAATAAATTCAATACATCAAGTTCTTGAAATAATCTGAACAATACATCAAGATCTTGAAATAATCTGAACAAGTAGGTGTGACATATTTTGAGATCCAGAAATGTTATGAAAGGAAAAGACAATTTAAACATAAACACTTTTATCTAAAACCTGATTTAAGCAATGCATACATACTTTGGTAGAGAATTCTGAAGATAGAGGGAGGCAAACATAGAATCAATGACACCATCTGAATGTCGGGTGGCTTCGCTGAGCGCCATTTTTGCTTGTATAATGTTATCAGAATGTATCATATAAATTTAGAATGAAGAATGATTTTGTTGAAGAGAGGGTGTAGTTGTTATATAGCGCTGAAACGAGCATAAGCATCGAAATGTCTGCCGAAAGACAACCAGATCTGTTTATTATTCTATTTTCTTAGTTATATTATTATTCTAGAGGGCGTCCAGGGTTTCCTATTTTATCCCTTTGTACCGCTTTTAGGTAGCTAGATTGTTGTATGTAAAAGCAATTCTGTGGGTTTTTGCATACTGGAAAACAAATCTTTTTTTCCCTCCTGTTTTTGAACCACCGTGGTTTTGTAAGACGGACTTTGTGAACTTTTCTCTGGTTGACTTTATTTCTTATAAACCGGTTTAATCTTCGGTTGTAAAGCAATGATAAGAATAGTAGGTATACATACACTCTTCCTTCGGTATTATTTCTCGTTGGTGAAAATTGCGTATTTATGTTTTAAAGTTCTGGTCTCTTTTGATTAAGATGTTTTTTTTTATAATAATAAATGATTAGGGGAGACGTACCAGTAGTCATCGGAGTTAACTTCGCGCATTCGTGCAGAGTGTAAAATAGGTCCGATTTCAAATTATTATTTTTGGGCTTTTTTGTAAGTGAGTTAGGATCTTAAAATGAAAAATTTGGTTTGTGGGTATTTAAAACGTGTCTTGTGGAACCCATCAAGCGAAAAGTGCTAAAAGGGGTGTTTTGAAACCTCCACTCGCTACATTTTCATTACTTCGTCCACACCCGTTCATTCTAAATCCAGTTTTTTTTACATACAAATGTATATAAATTGTTATTTTCAGCTTCATACTAAAGATCAAAACATTGTGGATTTTAATGCTCCAATCAAACTCTTATTGTTGTGCATGCAATATTGTAAGGATGATTTGATGTGGGAATGTTACGAGTATCGAGTACTACCCCCATTTATTACAATTGTTTTGCAGGCAAGTGGGAACGTCGAGAAGTGAACCAAGTATGTGGATTATCAACATACCATAGAAGTTGTGTTTGTTAACACAATAAACTCTATAGGAACATTTTGCTCTGAATGCTTTATGATATGTTTATATTTTCTGTTATATTGTTTTCATAAATATTTTGTTCTTACAAATGCTTATTTGATTCAAGGAATATATTTGACTACATTGGTCTCTTAATGATAGGCATGCGAGGACTTGTCCACAATCAACAGAAGGTATTAAGCGTTAATGATAGGTAAAGTCTTTGACTTTACTTTGGCAATGACCTAGTAATACAAAAAACTATGTGATTTCATATATATGGTTGAAAGTTAGATGAATTGAGTAACAGTATAGAATAATTATGAGATTAGTTAACTCTAGATTAATTATATATATGTATGTATACACATATATAGATTGATAGGTATATATGTACCTACTTATAGATTACTATGCATATATGCATGTACATATATACCTATACATATATGTGTCTATGTATATATATACTTAATCTGATAATTAATATGTAGTTTTGTTAAATTTTGATAGTGATATATTCTTATCAGATTGTATGTATATATATAAATAAATATATATATACATACAATCTGATAAGAACATATCATTGTTTGCAAATACAATGATTTCAATTTGCAGACAATGATATATTATTATTAGATTGTATATATACATACATACAATCTGATAAGAATATATCATTGTCTACAAATATATACATACAATCCGATAAGAACATATCATTGTCTGCAAATACAATGATTACTATTTGCAAACAATGATATATTCTTATCAGATTGTATGTGTGTATATATATATATGCATACAATCTGATAAGAGCATTTCATTTTCTGTAAAGGATATATCATTGTCTACTAGGAGGTGGTCGCTTTAAACTCAACTTGGTCACATTACCTTGTTAACCATGTGCACCATATTCCTTCATCAAACCACACATATGGGTTTACCTAATTGCGGCTTGTCGGGCATCTTTAAGCCCTAAACTCATCATCTCCTACAGATTTCTTGTCAGATTACAATTTGCAGACAATGATATATTCTTATCAGATTGTATGTATATATGAATATACATACATACAATCTGATAAGAATATATCATTGTCTGCAAATATATACATACAATCTGATAATAACATCTCATTGTCTGCAAATTGTGTTTGCAATCAAAGTGTTCTAATTTTTTTTATTGACAAACACTGAAACATAGTGTACTTAGTGATACCACAGAAAATATAAGGCTGAAACCCTCATCAAAAATATAAGAGACTTAACTATGAGGTTCAAATAAATGGCTGAAACATACTTGAAACATATCAAAATATTACTGGGTGCTTGTATTAAACTTCTTCTCACCTTAAACATATGTGAGGTTCCAAACATAATAACAACAACATTATCACATCTTATAATCATATTAGAGTTATAACTTGATTCTGATAAACAGATTTAATATGCAAAGAAGATCAACAGAATATACTGCTACATCGATCAAAAAACAAAACTCAATACCAACATATTTAGTTTTCCATATTGCTAGGAAAAGAAGGTGGCATGAGATATCCACCAGTAGTTGAGTTTGTTCCACTTGTAGGAGGTGATACTGGGTTTATAGAGGTTTGAAGGCATGTTGCTATTTGAGAAAGCAATGTCTGGCTTGCATCTACAGTCAGACCCATTTGTTGTGAACCACTCCCAACTTGCATAATGTTGATAGTTGTAAAGTTTGGTGCCAATATGTTCATCATATCAAGTAGGATAGGGCATTGGGGGGGTATAAGATTCCCCGCTGTAGACTTATGTTTTATCCTCTCTGCTTGTTGAGCTTTCTTTTCAGCTGCCTTTTGTAGATGTTCAACCTTGGCTTGCTCTTATTTGATTTCTTTCTCTCACACTCTAATCATCTTCTCCTCATATTCTATCGCTTTTCATGCTTGCTTCTCAGCCCTCTTTGCTTCCTTTTCAATTGCTTCCACTTCACGTTTTACCTTTCTCTTCAACATCTGCTCCTTCTTACGTTGTTGCAACTCTGTTTGCCTTTTCTTCTTTGCCTCTTGTTCGTTGTATATTTCGATGAAGGCATCCGATGTTAGTACTTGGGAATGCCTACTAAGGCGAAGCACTCTCGAACAACCTCCCCATGATGTTCCTTGCACACTCTACACTGGAAGTTTTAAGAATTTTCTATTTCATCTAGTTGATTGGTGTCTATCATGTGGGGTGCATGGCACAAACTCAACTTCTTCGTCACTATATGCATTGTCATCTTCACTTCGACCATCACTATGCTCTTCCTAATTCCTTGCAGTAGTGAATTAATGTATCACTTCAATCGGATCAACGTGTGGTGGGGATGGCATACAAAGGTTGACTTCTTCCTCAATCGGATTTAATTGCACTCCAAGGTTTGTGGTTGCTTCATGCATCCAATCCAGTTGGCTGACTTGAGTTGGAAAACTCAGGCCAGCTAATGTAGTCTATGTATCTTCATTGTAGGGTGCAATAAGAGGTTGGAATTCTCCTTGGAAATCTGCAACAACTGGCTGAATTTATGGTTGAATGTGTGTTGTAGTTTCAGTGCCCTCATTGCATTCCCACATAAAACCATATATATATTGTTCATTGTAACCAAGTAGACATAGGAATGTCTCTGCTACCATAACATCATCTTCATTTTCCATTGCGCAAGCATCATCTTTTGTTCTAGGACTTGGTACATTGTCTTCAACAATATAGCCCTCACTTGGCCCCATGTCACTGTTAAGGGCTGATCGATCAAGTGGCCAAATTCCTATTCTATGAAACCCACTAATAATTTTGGATGGTGTCAAAGATTTTTTGAAAGCTTGGCTTGCTAGAGTTGCAAACTCTTCATGCCCAATATCGATATGTGGGTTGTTAGCTTTCCAGATGGTTCTTTACTCTCTAAAATATGCCTTGAATGGAGAAAAAATGTTGACATCCAATGGCTGTAGCTTGTGACTAGTATGAGCAGGTAGCATTAACAGGTATATTCCTAATTTTCTTGCTTCTTCAATGGTTTTGAAAGCCACATGGTTGCCATGGCCGTCAAAAATTAGAAGGGCCCTGTTTGTTGGTGAAACCCCATTGGGGATATTACTTGCAAAATGGTCTAACCATTTGACAAATAGTTCTTTTTTCATCCAAGCATTTTCTTGGATTTCCATCAATGCACCTATCTCACAATTTACTATATAATTTTGCATGTGCCTTTTTATTTAAATGGGTAGAACCCAGGAATACTTAACTCAGCTACACTTACACAAGCCAGCACTGTGATCCACTCTTTGCTCTTTGAAACCAAATGTGGTACACTTTTTACACCCAATTTGGCAATAACTCTCATGCCAGAGTTCCTACTAGCCTGAATACTAGTCTCATCACAGTTCCAAATTTGGCTTGTTCCATAGTGGTTAAGGTTAATCATATTCTCAAGGTTGTCATAGAAAGCTTACATGAAAGAAGGGCGAACCATAATTGCTTTGTCACTGTCCACTCCTTCAACTATTCTGATTGTCAAATCTAGGTGCCTTCTTCAAAATCCTACCCACCATGACTTCTCGGGGACACCATTTGTGAATGGATTTAGCCGACTTGAAGTGATTTGGGAAACTATGGATTGTAGTTGATTGACCTACACTATGTGGCCTAATTTTTCCATGTCCTTGCACCATTGGAAAAATTCAACCTCCTCCTCATGAGATAATATGGTACGTGGAGCCCTCTTCTAGGTTGTAGTAACTCCTAATAGCCACGCACTCAAACTGCTAGCTGGCATACCCCACTTGATTGTTGTTTCCCTGATTGACATGTTGTGTTCTTTGACACTTTTAACTGCTCCTTCCATATCAGCATATGTCAACTACCTAATGGGTACAGGTTAGGCCAATTGTACATCAGGTTGAACATCTAGTTGAAAATCTGGCTGAACAGGAGGTTTGACTTATGTTGTGCTGGTGGCTTCATCCATAGAGTTAGGAACGTCTTATTGTTCAAGAATTGCATGCACTTCCTCATCAAGCTCTTCATCAATGAAGTGCACCCAACGAGTGAGTCTAATGGCACGTGGTCCTCTTCCTACAACCCTTTTAGAGATTCTTCAAGTAGGTGCCATTATATTCCACTTAACGTGCACAGACAATAAAACTTGCATAACTTGGTAGTACAACAAAGAATATATCATAGATATATATACAATCTGATAAGAACATATCATTCTCTACTAAAATATATATACAATCTAATTAGAACATATCATTGTCTACGAAGCTTCAAGTCATTAAATTTCATGATTCTAATGTAGGGATTCGAAGAGAATCTAAAAAAATATGTATACCCATTTAATTTCATGTGCATATTATAATTACTAAAAATAGAAAACATCTACCCATTAACCCGTATGATGAAACCCATAAAATTTCATGCTTATACTGGTGTTTGACAATACACCCATTAATTTTCAAGATTATACTTGGTCAAAATTTTGTCAATGTTATGTTTTAATCACATTACATGTGATTAGTTCATAGAATAATGTCAAAAAAATTATAGTAGGCAAACCCTCGATTGCATAGACAAAATAATTTACAAGGGATCAAATTTGTACCAATCACATGTGTTGGTATTTTATTTTCCAAACTAAGCTTTGAAACTCTCTAAGAGGTAGCCATCCTCAATATTCAAGAATCATAAAGGCTAGTGGCCAACTAATAGGAAACAAAATTGACACACATTTCCCTTGCACTTCAAGCTCTGTAAGACCTAGGGGGGTAACCCTTTAGCAACACCTACAAATCTAGACACGCAAGTAACATGATATTGCTTAATAGATGATGCTCTCACATAATTATGCTGAGAATCCTAAAATATCATTCAAAATCGGCTAACACTTTGAGTGAATCTCATTAACCAGCATGGAGAACATGGCAAACATAATTCAGCAAAATAGAATTAAAATGGTTTTGATTTTAAGAATTGGAACCAAGCTAAAAACAATAGAAGCATGATAATGGACTAGTGCCATAAAATGGGCTATGGAGTCATATAACTAGCATTCATCCTTCAGTGTTGAACATGCTCTGAAGGTCTTTGCAAATGTTATCACATTATAACAACTAGACCATTGAAGCCTTTATGTGATAATCATTATTACAATTCCACTTGAAACACAACATTCCTATCACATTTGTTTAAGCAATTACACTATTCCCTGAAAAATAGGCAATAATAAATATAGCTAATATATATTAAAGCAATTACATCACTTAGAAAATAGAAGGCAGCAACTATTACAACTCAAATGCACCAACTATGCATGAAAAGACTCAGATAATCTTTTATTATTGAATCCAAAAGAGCATTACATTCCAATAATGGATACAACTATTAGTTAAAATATGAACATATAAATATAATTTAGAACACACACTTTCAGATTAATTGACTAATTTTCATATTTCCCCTTAGCTTTACAATATACCAAGAGCTTCTGCCTAACTTGCAGAGCTTTCAGAAAATTGGAACCCCTTACAATGAGAGAAAAAAAGAAGAAATAGAAGAATGGAAGAAACCACCCTAAAACTGATTCGTTGATGACACATGGTAGCCTCTTTCCCATTAATCTACAAAATGGAAAGCATCTCTCCTCTCTCATCTAACAAATGCTTCCCTTGAATCTGCCTCATTCACTTGTCTGCAACAAAAAATTAACTCCACAGTGAAGAAATTCCATTTTACCCAGCTGAAAAATTATACCTGCCTGTGAAAAAAATTCACATTTTTGCTCATTGTTTGTTGCACATTAATTCCCAGCACACATTGACCTTTTAATTATAAATTGAATATTAAATTCACCTTACGTATGTCCTTTTACATTTTATTCCCCAGCAAAGAGAATGTGTCACATTAAAATGCTCCTTCGTGCACTTTCATGTGCATATATCTAAACTATATTTGGGATTCAAAATTCAACCCAACCCACTATATTCATCATTAAAACACTTGCCCACAATATTTGGAGGCATTTTAAAATTTCACTGGGCCTCATATTTTCAATTAAGTATTTTCCCATAATATACTTTATATCACTTTCAAAAGTGAAAACCATTAAAAATTATCGGGAAAATACAGATCTTACCTATGCTTTACTTTGTATTTCACACTTGAAATATTTTACCTCTTTTTAAAACTGCACATTTACCTTGCATTGGGAAAATACTTGTTTTAAATGCTTTGCCTTTGTAAGAAAAATGAAAATGTTTATGAAACACATATTCTTCCATCTGAAACCACCATCCACGTGGTGCAATCTTGCAGACCTCACAGGTCATAAGAAGAAAGCAACTTAGAGCTACGAGATGGCGAGCAAGGGTGCATATTTTATCTATCAAAGTGTTGACCATCGATCCTCATGCTATTTTTCTTCACATTTTTTACCCTAACTTTTTGTTAGTTTTGCTCAAGCTCTGCCCTACATGAGTCATGGTGGCACAAACTTGATGCCTTTTCATAGTGTTGCTTCATTCAAGGCGAGCCTCTTAAAGATCTCTTCCATTCGCACAGGCAGGAAGGATGATTAAAATCATTGTAGGAACCGACCCTAATCTGCCACGCATTTGCTTTGGAGTTCCTGAAGCTTTTAACTAATCCATTTTGTGTGCCTCATAATCATGGCATCCCATGAGACTATACTCATGTACTCGACCCTCCACAATTAATACTTGCTCGAATTTTTTTTTAGAACTTTTCAATAGTCTATTTTGTGTATGGTGGAGGCCTCCACCATAGTTCGAGCTTGGCTACCTCACTCACCCAAGAATTTCTGAAGCCCTTTAACAAATTCATCTTGTCCATATCCTGCAATCATTGCGAGCCACCAATTCTCCTCTGTAATCAATTCCCATCCTTCCTCACACCTACGCATTATGCATTGATGGCTCTTCATTCCCATTTACAAATATTTTGCAATAGCATACCATGGAACCACATTGATTTATGGAAAAAAGGTCATACGCCTTGTCTTGTTTTGTGCCCTCTTCAACACATCATAGTCCCTTCTCATGGTTGTCTCGAGCCCTTATACCACTTGCATTTTCTTGAAAGTTTCCAAATCCTTCAACATATTCATTTTATGTGCCATACTACAATCAAGGTGTCCATGAGATCACATTTACTTGGGCATTTTTCCCAACCAACCATATGCCATGCATATGCTTCCATACATTTTCCAAAGGCATGCTTATGTTTCAAAAATTCCACATTTATTTGAGGAATTACTTTTGTTGAAAGTTGGCCACCATTGCTCCTTTATCTAACATGAGCAATCAACATTGAATCGGTCCTCTTTTGGTGAGCATAAAATAATGCCTGAGTTTAAGGAATGGATTCTTTTGACTGGAAAGGCCCTCACATAATGCACTCTCTTCATTTGTTAGACCCTTCCTATCTCATGGAGCTAAAAATTTTATATTAATCTTCAAGCTTCCAATTTATCATATATTCGTTTGCTTTAGTTTGTTGCTAATCACCAGTGTTCTAAAATTTGTGATGACTTCAAGTTAAGTACTACAGTACATTTCACGTTTAAATCTATATATGACTTACCTTCTCAAGCTCATTCTTTAGTATTTCTCTGGAAGGAGGGTCACCAAGAAGTAGGCTATTCTTATTTATTGATTCAATCCATTTCTCAATAAAATACATCATGCATTGTCTGAGCCAACACAATCACAGTAAGACACCAAAGTAACATGTGCTCCATTTGCAAAGACTCCTCTCACAATATCAAACTGATCTCATTCAAGAGGTTTGATGGTCACTCCAGATAGCAAGCAAATTAATGGTGATTGTTTCAAATTCCAAACTTGGGTCATCAAGCTATTCCACTCATCTCCTCTTTTGCATATATATGGTGGATCCCTTTAAAAACATTCACATTCAAAACATTATTTGAATTATGGTGTTCAATGCCAACTACAAATACATTCTCTTCACATTATGCAATTAAAACTTCATTGGCAACCATTTACTTTCACAATTTTGTACAGCATGTGGGGTCCCCATGTGGACCCAACTGAAACAAATTTGCGTTCTCAAACAAGTCATTTTTTTATCCCCAAATTGGCTTGAGACAGCTTTTGAATGCTCCAGAAGTGAAAACATAAATTGGTTTATCAATAAAATCTGCTTTCTGGCACATTCAAAAAATGAGAAAAACTAGCCAAGTTGGCTTTGGAATCGACCTAGGTAATTATTCAAATGACCTCCTAGAGCTGTGAAAACTTGCAGACATGTAGACATTGGTCCCCAAAATGCAGTATAACAAACATATCAGATAAATGAGTCACGAGGTGAAAGATATCAATCAAAAAATTTGCCTACTCAAACTTTTCTGAAACAACTGTTTTGAATCAATTAAAAGCCACCCATTTGCTAATTTGAAAAAATAGCAAATCAACTCTTGACAAGCTACAACTGGACACAATACATCATTTAGGTACCCTGAGAAAGTGTGCAAGAGGGCTCTACTTGAATCATCTCTCATTAAAATATATTAGGTGTCAAAGTTGACCATCTTGAAAGATTTCAGGAAGTGCAGATGCAAAACTAAAGAAATTGCATTTGGTTTTGATCTGTTAAAAACAAAAAATGAGGTCATGAAGCTTTGAAAACTGACACACAAGTTCATTTAGGTATGAAGAATACATAACAAAATTCATTCTCTCATGATAGTCAACTGGTTACAAAATGCAAGATCAAACATGATGCAACTTTGCAAAACTGAACGTTTGCAAACAACAGAAAAGTGTCAAAACCATCCAACTTCACTTTTTGAAACCCTGACAAAACTCATCGTGGGAAGCTAAAAATTAACATGCACATTCACATGTGTCAATTAAATGTGTCCACCAAGGTTTTTTGCATAAAAATCATCTGGCTCCAAATTACAACCCTCTAAAGTAGGTCATTCAAGTAGATTTGTCAGGTGTACTTCTGAAAATGCAAAGGCAAAATTTTGAAATGGGCATCTCAAATTTGTAAAATTTGAGAGTGCCATCAAATGTAAATATAAATGATTACAGTCAAACCCTTAATGCCATACAGAGAAATGAATTTTAAACACACCAAAATACACTCAAACACCATTGATAGCAAGAAAAAGCCATTGTTCAACAAACAATATTGCAGGTGATGAGAGGTGGAGACATTACCTGTACCATATGGGAGTCGAACGAACTTGACATGGTTGCACGAGCTCGCATTGATGGCAGGAGAGAGGAGACCACAATGAAAAAACACATGGCATGACTGTATATATATATATACATGTATGTAATCTGATAAGACTATAAACAATATAGCATTGTCTTTGCAGACACTGATATATTCTTATCAGATTGTATATATATACATATATATGTACATATATACATATATATGTACATATATACATATATATGTATATATATACATATATATATGTATATATATATTTATATATGAATGTATGTATACATTATGATAAGAATATATCATTGTATTTACAGAGAATGATATATTCTTATTAGATTATGTATATATATATATATATATATATGTATGTATGTATGTATACAATCTGATAAAAATATATCATTGTATTTGTAGAGAATATTATATTCTTATTAGATTGTATATATATATATATATTATATATGTGAATGTATGTATACATTATGATAAGAATATATCATTGTATTTATAGAGAATGATATATTCTTATGAGATTGTATATATATATGTATGTATGTATACAATCTGATAAGAATATATCATTATATTTGCAGAGACTGTTATATTCTTATTAGATTGTATATATATATACAATCTTATATGATGAAACCCTACATGGCATGATTGTATATATATATTTGTCTACAAATTTTAATCCATAAACTCCTCAATAAATTGGGACAAAAACTATAAACCCATTAAACTTCATGATTAGTAAAGAGGGATTTAGAATATAACTGTGATATGATTACAAAATGGGTAATGTTGATGTTATTATCTTGATTTGTGATGAATGCAGGTGAAAAAAATGTAACTATGATATGATTAAATAATGGAAAATGCTAAGTTGAATAGTTGACTAAAAATAGAATAATTTGTATGCCTGAAAAGAATGTAAACGCTAAGTACGCAATTATAAAAGAATATATTGAATAATGAAATAGGCAACATAAATGTAAAACATATTTCCTGAAAATGATGTAAACATTGAGTACGTAAATATAAAACAAAATATTGAATAATGAATCAAACAACATAAATGTAAAATAGTATGCTTGAAAATAGTGTAAACACTGAGTACATAAATATAAAATAGTATCTTGAATAATGAAACAGATAAAATAAATGTAAAACAACAAATTGATAAATAAAAACATGAATTTACCTATTCTGGGTGTACCGACCTAAATAAGCTCCCTTTAAAGAGGAATGTGCAAAAATTGCCTTAGAAAGCTCTGAATTTTGCAAAGGATATTCAGTGAAAGTAGAGGATAATTCGTAATGAAAATGACCCTAAAAATTCCCTCTTATAAAATCATTCAAATGTGTAAATTGAATGCATTGAATTATGGTGGTTGAATTTTAAATTCAAATTCATTGAATTGTGGTGGTTGAATTTCAAATTTGAATTTTGTCTGAGAAACAATCTATCATTTCATTTTGCAGTGGCCATTTATGCCCGAGTTTTGTTGTGGCCTTTAGGAAATTAATTTTATATTTGGTTTAATAGATAAAATAGGTGGCTTGCATAAATTTGGTCATTTATATGAATTATAATATGTTTTTTGGTTTATTAGGGAGCCTTACACCATTAACTGTGTGTGTAAGTACCAAAAGTTGATGGAGTTAATACATGAAGATGTGATAGGAAGTGTGGGTGAAAGTGCAATTGATAGCTCATAAAGCTTATCAATGTTTGCTATTATGTCAAAATGTGCACCATTAGTTGTTCATAATGGTTTATATAATGTGAAATCGTGCACCATTAACTTTTCAAATATACATTTATATACAATGTAGTTGAAGCTTTGAGCCACTTGCAGAGAGTGGTAATTGTAAACATCAATGTACTTAAATAAATGCAAAAAATACTTTTTTTTTGCAACTTGTCTTCTATTCAAAACATATATGTACCAATAGATGTTTAGATTTGTTTTGTTTTATTGGTTAGATACACATTTAGTAGTGAACATATATTGGTGTCATGTGTAAATTTTTATTGACATAAATAAAATAATTTAATGACTAAAATATAAACGGTTATTGGGGGGTCAGGTGAGCATGGAGTGAACGGGTATTCGATCAGGTGACAATTGGGTATTTTCCCCTATTGGTTTATAGTTGTATTGTATTATTTCTCATTATAGTTCATTTTTATAAACTGGTTGCAGTCTTCATATTTTTTATTTGTTATTCTATATCAAATATATATGTTTAAAATCAATCCAAGTTATTTTGCATAAGTCAATTTCGAGGTTGCGAATTATATGAATTTTGAACTTTTAAATTTAAAATTCAAACTTGGATCTTGTTGACTTCCTCCTACTAACCATTGTAAATAAATTTAACATGCATTTATATGGACTTGTGTGATTTGTTCATTTGAAATCATGTTGGGTGATAGAGGAATCATTAGAAGGGTATTTACATAACAGCAATATAGGAGAATCATAAATCGTCTTAAGTGCATCATCATCCTAGGGTGATCCCACAATAGCATGTTCCACTTTTTGGTCAAAGTGAGACATTAAAATAAGCATTTTAAACCAAATTTTTACTTTTTGTCATCTATAGCAACTAAACCATTATGATTTTGAAGATGATGTGAACTAATAATTTTTTAGATTTCACATGGATTCTAAATGTATTTTTTCAATGTGTGTGTGTGTGTTCTTGAAATTTTTATAATACTAGGTGTGGAATGTTTACATTCACTAGGTGAATTTTCCTCAAAATTATCGATCTATGGATTTCAAATTCAAATCAAATGAAAAAGATGTTCTCAAAGAGATATCCAACATGACCCTTAAAAATGGTTACAAAAAAAAGAATAGAGAGGGATTTCCATAGGGTCCAAGTACCCTAGGTAGCCAATTGTTTGGTCGTGACCGCAAATTATTTTATAGTTAGGAGGTCCCTTCATCATGTTGATTCAAAAAATTATGAACCAACATAGTATGGTATTTAATGATTTATCACAAGATTGGTCCCAAATACAAGATTTTAACATGTCATAGAATTAGAGTTGGGTGCAAAACCAATTATAATCACTCCATACTACCACCCAAGGGTGTAGAAGGAATAAATTGAAGTAACTATTAAGGAGCTCCTAGAGATGGGCTACATAAGACCTAGTTCTAATCCCTTTGCATCCCTTATGGTTCATGTAAAAAAAGAAGGATGGGGCCATGCATATGTGTATTGATTACATGGAATTGAATAAAAATTTAAAAGACCATCAAACACATGTATCTTGTACCAAGAATAGATAAGCCAATAGATGAGCTACATGGAGTTGTGTATTTCTCTAAGATTGTGTCACATCCTTGTAAACATTGGACCTGATTTTGTGTTAATCGTCTATCGGCCCGATGTAATTTGGTAGAAGACAAAACCTTAAACCTAAAACTATGATTGCACCCTTTATTTTGATGATCATAAGAACTTAAATATTAATATTATAGATTAAATACTTTAAATGCCTTTTGAAATAACTATTAAATAATTATTTATTATGAATTTAATGGTGTTATTTGATTTTAGCATGGATGTATTTATATGTTATCGACCTAACCAAGAACTAATAATTTTTTGAGAATGTGGATAAGTTTTGCAGGTACTCAGGGTGCAACAAAATGTGGACTTGGCAACCTATTCCGAGAAAGAACCTTAAGTCAATAGCCTAGTTTGATTAGTTGGTAATCAAGTCACTCCAGTCATTCCTCCCAAATTGAGAGTTATTTGCCACGATTAGTAATACTTGACCTATGTAAGTTTCTTTGTCGTGATGATGAGTCAATTCATCCTTTAATTATGTTGTAAACATTTTTGAATTGAACCATTGGATGAATTGAGGGAAAACGGATGAAGTAACAAATACAATAATATATATTAAATTAAATCTATACCTCACTATTTAAAAATAAAATAAATAAATAAAACATAAGAGCTTGGAAGAAATTATAAATTAAAAAATTAAAAAACAAAATAATAAAACAAAACAAAGAGAGATATAAAAAGAAAAAAAATAATAAGAATTGGGAAAACCATATAGAAAAAAATAGAAAGAGAAAATTAAAGAAAACAAAAGGAGCTCACATCGGGAGTTTGAGCACCAGAGAAGAAAGGTAGATTTAATGTCACACCAGACACTCGAGACAGTCTGTATTAAAGAGGAGAGGGGCGCCCAAATGAGGGAAGGACTCCACGATGAGGGAAGTATGGCATCCATGTAATAGAAGAGCCTAAAAGGTCTGACGCCTGGGAAAATGGTGAGGAAAAATCACCTTAATAACCCCACGACCTCCCCCTTTCAAACACACAAAAGATTACTACGAGTAAAGGAAGTCTGGGGCATCGAGAGGGAAGTATAAACATGGGAAGCCAGGTGCAACAGGGCTGCATACATTTGCACACACGTTACAGGTATTTCTCCCTTTCTTGCTAAGTTTTCCAAGAGAAATTTGTGAGTTTCTTACATTTGAAACTAATTAGGACCCCTTTATGGTTCAAAAGAGGAAGTGAGTGAATGAATTAACTCTGGTATTCTACATAAGAGAAGCTGCGGAATGATAAACAAGGAATCCTTTGTCTCAGTTCTAAATTATTCTACCTTGCTAGTTTAGAAAACTTTTATGGCCTTTCCAACAACAAGAATATGCCTGACAAAAAGAAAGAACAAAAGAAAGAAAGAAACCATTAAATTTAGTGGACATAAAATAATGGCTTTCACCACATTTGATGCATGAGTATTAGCTGGAAAAATAAAAGGCATTCAGAAACTTGATATAGGCATCTCTTTATTCAGCTGTAGCATTCAAAAGAAAAAGATCTTGAACTCTAGACATGCTAGCCAATCAACTGCAGGTCTTTTGTAGTGATAGACAACAATAAAATATTTAATTTTTGTCATAATAATCACCACGTTCAGCCATTAAAGGTCATTAAAAGAATACAATGGAGTAAGAAGATGGGAAAATCTTGATTAGAACCTTGAAATTTAAGTAAGGAATGCATAACATAAAACCTTTACAAACTATCACAAAGACATCATAGGTTGCTTTGCAGTGAGTGTATAATTCAAAACTCAAGCATTATTAGTTGGGAAAATGTTTCCTAGTAACCCCATGATCATCAAGCTTGTAGCAATACACAAATAAAATAAACAATAACATCACATATCATAATCATCAGCATTGCTCAAGAACTTCAAATAAATCTGGAATAGTTCTCCCACTAGAGTAGTCATTATGGATTACGATTCTTTCCCCACGACACGAAGTGAAGGCATAGTTTATCAGTGACAAACCAACCTTGTTGGTTGAATAATACCATGGAAACCTTGGAAACACTATTCCACCCATTGTAGGCAAGTTCTTGTGTTTATTAATCAGCTGAAGGAAACATATTGAGAAGTTTTAGTTAAAACCATGATTAATCTTATCCAAGGAAAAAAAATGCCATTAAGAACAGAAATAGAGAAGAAAAAAATTCTCACAACCATAGCACAACTAATATGCAGGTGGGCTGAAGTTAATAACTATAAACAACAAAGAATATGGTGTTGCACATGATCCCCTTCCCCTCCAATTAAATAGGAACTCAACACATTGCCAAGACTTAAGTTATGGAGTTGATTGCTAGCATGTATACCCACATGGTTTACACCCCTTTAATTGTAATTGTTGTAGATTCTCCTTCCAAAATGGGACCTGGCTACCTAGGATACCAAATGTGACTAACTCGGAGAAGACCCAAAAGTGAACCTACTGGATGTATGGGCAGTGACAGGCAGTCATTGGACCATGCCAATGATCGATGTCTAGACTATTGCTAGGGACTAGCCAACATTCACCTATTTCACAAAGGTGAAAGTGTTAGGGGCTACCTTGGTTATGATACATGACTATAGCGATTACACGGGTAGGGACTCATCCATACATAGGTAACGGTAATCTAGGGCTAATCATGATATTTATGGGTTCAGTGGCTGTCACTGGTAAGCACAGAAGTGACTGATGCCAAGTTTTACCTAGGTTATGGTAGGTTTGCTAGTTGAGAATTCTCTAAGACCCTTGGGATGGAGGATAGACCCATGGTGTTGTATGGGATGCACCGAATCCTTTACACGGTTCACCTTTACCCATACTGCCACCCCACCTAGTGTAGAAGACCACAGAATGAGTGGGACCCTTGGTGTAGTGTGCAATGCACCATCATTCCTTTATATGGGATGCTCTAGATGGGATAGTGGTGTGTCTTCCCCCCTATTCTTCTACCTATCATACCCACACTTGTACCAAACCCGTTGTGATGAGGTTGGACCCATGGTGTAGTATGGGATGCACCAAAGCCTCTTTATAGCTGAGCTTTGACCTTGCTAGTTATCTTCATGACCACAACCATAATAGTTGCAAGTTTGTACCAGAATAGCTTGTTGGGTCCACTTGGTTGGGGTGGAATGGGTTGTGGTTTACATGGTTGGGTGTGTTGCACCACACAAGGAAGTAAAAGCCATGTCACTTACCCATTTCGACACCTACTTATGCTAGGTAATCTAAAATGAGATCCGTCCTTTGATATTAGTTTTATGAACATCATAATTTTGTAAACTTAACCAGATTTGTTGCTATTGATTTTTGAATTGGTGATGCTTCTATGTGAAATTATATTGTTTTGAAAAAAAAATTTCTCATGGTTGGGTTCTTACATTGGTATTAGAACACCTAGGTTCAAACTCTAGACCTTGGCACCCATATATTCCATGTTTAATAAAAAAGATCTTGGATTTTTCAGCCATGGGATGTGGAAGGAAAGGCCAATTTAGAGCCCCCAAGAAAACATAAAGGAAATCAAAACCCTTACCTAAACCCGAGGAACTAGAGGAGAGTGTACCTCTAAGTGAAATCGAGACAATCTTTGACACATAGACTTTGGCCTCCACTCTTAAACGAATGAAGTTCAAATAGGAAAAATATAAAGAATGCCCCTCTCAAACTAAGGAATCAACAGTGAAGGCCAAACCATCTGCTATTAGAGATTTCCCCTTTGGATGTGGATGTTACGCCCCACCACTAAGTAAGGAATTTATAGCATAATATGGTTGAGTGCACTCTAAGGAGAAAGTAGCTGAGGAACCCCTTGAGAAGGAAGATCTTTCTGAAGAATAGATAATGTAGTCAAAGGAGGAAACTATTTACTTATGTAATCACAATGGCTAGCGTATAAACTAAATAACATCATGCTATTATGTGTACAAGAAGGAAATATGAATGTAAAAACATATATAAATATGTATATGCATATGCGAATATATAATTAATATGGGATTTATGCCCTTACTATGTGATATGTGATTGCTTATGTTTGAATGATGATTTAACAGTTGATTGAAAATTTCTTTTTTTCATTTTCAATAGTTTTGAAATGAAATTTTTTTTAACAAATTCAAGGCATGGAAATTAAATAGTTAAAAAAAGAGAGGACTAAAATGACATCTTGTTATTTTAACTAGAAAACTTGAAAATACTCACTATGAGGAGGACGTTCAGGAGGGGAGCAAGTCCTAGCCTAGCTGAGATCTTACATGCTAGCAGAAATGCAACCCCCCCCACTAGCAAGGTTGCTAGAGGAACTTTAGGCTGAACTGAACGCTCTTTGAGCTAAAATAGCTTCTCAAGAGCAGCAGATAGAGGAATTGTCCAGGCAAAAGGAACAAGGGACAAACCATAACATTGGTTTGGGCACCGAAGAGAAGAAGGGAGGAAGAACCCTCAGATTCTAACCATGGGAACAACTCTTGTATACCAGTTTATGGCACATCACCTACGGGTCGACAAGAGTACAAAAGAAAGGACCCCTTAATCCAAGAATTGAAGAAAATATAGCCACCAAAATATGATGGGACAGATGGTGGAGATATCGCAGAGGCTTGACTAATTGGTATGAAAAAGTACTTTGGGCTGATGGACATGGATACCAATACTAAGGCTAGATTGGCAATATATCAGCTAGAAGGAGAAGCATCTCTTTGGTGGGACCATCTCTCATCCATCAAGGGGCATGACTTCAAGGAATTAATATGGGAAAAATTTGAGAGGCATTTTTGTAAGGAGTGTTTTTTTACTCAACATCGTGATTAGAAAATGACAGAGTTTCACTCACTGCATCAAGGAAAAATGACAATGAGTGAGTATAAAGCCAAATTTATCAACCTACTGTGATATGTTCATTACTTAAAAGAGGAGGAAGATAGAGTGAGCAAGTTTATCCTTGAGCTAAACAAAAGTTTGATGTACACTACTAATATTGCTCGCCCTCAAAATTTGAGTCAGGTAGTGGAAGTAGCTACCATCGCTAAAGAAAAGTGGAAGAGTAAGCAAGAAAGGTGACAAAAGTCCTCCACCTTTACCCATAATGATAACAAGGAATATAAGAAGGCCTATGAGTGGAACATAACTCAAGAAAATTTAAAAGTAGCTAGAGAGAAGATCAAAACTCCAAGGTAATACCCTCTAAGAATAAAGAGGAAAAGTGGCAAAAGTCATCAAAATTGGAGACCCCTGTAAGCTCTTAAAAGGATCAAGGAAGGAAGGAGATGGACTATCAAGGAGGATGTTGGGAATGTGGAGGCAACCACTACAGGAGAGATTACCCCAAGAGGAAAAATCAAAACACCATGTCAACTGCCAAGATCTATGCAGCCATGGACAAGCAAGAGGTTGATAATCAAGTTTCTTTGATAGAGCTTCGAGGTACTTTTTATGGGAAACCTATTATTATATTGGCTGATTTAGGAGCAACTAATAGCTTTATATGTCCAATTTTATTGAATAAATGTAATGTTATCCTTAAATGCTTAAGTCGAGAAGAGATGGAGGTAGAGTTTGGATCTGGTAAGACTCCACAGGTAGATTTTTGCTTAAAAGACACCATACTTGGCATAAGATGGATATGGACCAAAGTAAATTTATTGGTTACCCAGTTAGGATCATATTATATGATACTGGGGATGGATTGGTTCAGGGAGCATAGGTCCACCCTCAACTGCTACCATAAACAAATTAAGTGTAGAGATGATCAGGGGAAAATAGTGGTGCTTCAAGGAGTGCCAAGGACAATAAGGATCTTAACAGTCTCGGAAATGCAAGACAAACGATATGTGAGGAAATGATGCAATCTCCTCTTAATTAAGATAGAGGAAGGTGGTGAAGATCCTATCCCAAGTGTTGCAGACCACCCAATACTCCAAGATTTCCAAGATGTATTTCTTGAAGAATTGCAAAGACTACCCCCTAAACATCAATTTGACTTCTCCATTGAATTGGTTCTAGGAGCAGAGCCCATATCTAGAGCCCCTTATCGAATAAACATAGTTGAATTGCAAGAACTCAAAACATGATTGCAAGAACTTATGGACAAAGGTATGATCTGAACCAGTGTGTCACCATGGGGAGCTCCTGTGTTATTCATTAAAAAGAAAGATGGGATGCTACACTTGTGTATAGATTATAAGATGCTCAACAAGGTAACTATTAAAAATAGATATCCCCTTCCCCAAATTGATGACCTTTTCAATCAGATGAAGGGAGTTGTTGTCTTCTATAAGATTGACCTAAGATTTGGATACCATCACTTGAGAATCAAGGAAGAAGATATTCCCAAGACAACATTTAGAACCAGGTATGGTCACTATGATTTTCTAGTGGTACCTTTTGGCCTAACCAATTATCCTTCAATATTTATGATTCTTATGAACCATTTATTTCATGAATTTTTTGATAATTTTGTGTTGGTTTTCCTTGACGACATCTTGATTTACTTTAAGAATCCAGTAGAGCATGAGGAACACTTGAGGATTGTGCTTCAAAGGCTTCAAGAACATAAGCTTTATGGAAAGTTGAGAAAATGCTCCTTCTTCCAACCCAAACTACATTACTTGGTGCACATCCTATCCTTAGAAGGGATTTAAGTTGATCCTTCCAAAATTCAAGCCATTGTGAAATGGTGCACACCTAAAAATGTGTCAGAAGTAAGGAGTTTCATGGTCTAGTAGGGCATTATAGAAGGTTCATACAAAGGACTTCTCCAAGGTTGCAAACCCTATAACCTCCTTGCAACACGAAGGAAAAAGGTTTGAATGGTCAAAAAAATGTGAAATAGCTTTCCAACAGTTAAAGCAAGCCTTAACCACAACTCCTATTTTGCAAGTACCTGACCCTAAAAAAGATTTTGTAGTATGGATTGATGCCTCATTGGAGGGTCTAGGAGGAATTCTAATGCAGGATGATCGAGTAATTGCCTATGAGTTCCGCAAGCTAAAAGATCATGAACTTAACTATCCTACTCATGATTTAGAATTGGCTACAATTGTCCATTCTTTAAAAAATTTGAGGCATTACCTAAGACCTGGAGACCATTGAAATTAAATATAGATCATAGGGGACTCCAATATTTATTCACCCAACCTGATCTTAATGCTCACCAAAGAAGATGGGTGGAGTTCTTGAGTAGTTATGATTTTAACATATCTTATGTTAAGGGAAAGGAAAATCACGTAGCAAACGCCTTGAGCCGTAGGGATAGTTTGGCAGCTATTACACAAGTAAAAATCAGCTTATTGGATAACTTCAAACAAATGCAAGGAATAGATCCCCTTTGTTAGCAAATGAAGCTAGATATGGAACAACCAATGAACCCAACATAATTCTCTATGGGAAAAGATGGCATCCTTAGATACCAAGGTCAAACCATGGTACCCAATGAAGGGGATTGAGAACAAGAATATTGCAATAAAGCCATAATGCACCATATCAAGGACATTTAGGAGTGACCAAGATGTATGTGGACCTTAAACCTATCTACTTTTGGCCAGGAATGAAAAAGGATGTGAAAAATTTCATGGCCAAGTGCCTAGAATGCTAAAGAATTAAATTCAAGCATTTCCATCTTGTAGGGGTTCTATATCCACATGAGGTACCGCAACACAAATGGTTAGTAATTTTAATGGACTTTGGAGTAGGTTTTCCAAAAACTCGTCTTAAACACGATAGTATCCTAGTGGTGGTTGATCGGTTGACCAAGGTGGCACATTTTATACCTGGTAATGTCAAGGATGATTCCCAAACCATGGCAAGAAAATTTCTTAAAGAGGTTGTTAGATTGCATGGGCTTCCAAAAGTAATCATCTCAGATAGAGGTAAATTATTTACCTCTCAGTTTTGGACTACCCTGATGACAGCCTTGGGGACTCAGCTCAATTTCAGCATAGCCTACCACCCATAAATAGATGGATAAATTGAGAGATTCAACCAAGTTATGGAAGATATGTTGTGAATGTATGTCATGTACCAACCAACTAAGTGGGAAGAATACTTACCATTGGTGGAATTCACTTATAATAACACCTACCAAGCTTCCATTCAAATGGCGCCTTTTGAGGCACTTTATGGTAGGAAGTGCAAGACACCAATTGGATGGGATGGATTGGAAAATAGAGTCCATATAAGACCTGAGATACTTCGGAAATATGATTGACAGGTAAAGGTTATCAAGGAAAGATTAAAAGAGTCCAGAAATCACTAGAAGAGCTATGCAGATGCATAAAGAACCCCAAGAGAATTTGAAATAGGGGATAAAGTATTCCTCCGTGTTAAACCCCAAAAGAGTTTGATAAAATTCGGCAAGGTAGCCAAGTTGTCCCCTTGGTTCATTTGACCGTTTTACATCATAGAGCTAATTAGTCATGTCGCTTACTGACTGGCGGGTGATCCCACAATACTGGTTTACAATTTTTGGGCAAATTGGACACTGAACTGATTTTTTTTAACTAAATCTTCACTTTCGGGATCTTATAGCGGCTAAACCATGAGGAATTTAAAGATGATGCAAACTAGTGATTTGTGACATTTTATCTATAGATTCTAGATATATTATTTTCAAAAAAATTGGAATCAGACTGCACTTCTTTTTCCATCTCCTTCGAAAAAAATATTTTTTTTGAAAACAATATTTTTAAGGATTGACGCTCACCATATACAACATAACTTTTTTTGTATGAGGGATAAAATTTTATTTTTTTGAATTTTGATTTGTAACTATGATATCTAGCAATTTCATTTGGTTTCATAGTGTTTTATTAAATATTTTTTCCTTAATCAAGTTTTGAAGTCCAACCAATTACAATTGAAACATAGGCGGACTATATACAACATAACTTTTTTTGTATGTATCAAAATTCAAATTTTATTTTTTTAATGGATCAAGGACATCAATACCCAGCCTGAAAATATTTTTAAAATTTTTATTTTGATAATATGCTATTTTTCCACATGTGAAGAATAGAGAGCTTGATTTTCAGTGAAAAACCTATGTTTAATAAAACTAAAAAAACACATACGTAATAAAACCAAAATATATTAAAATTATACTCGTTGGATAGCCTGTTTCGAGGACTACCATGATCATTTCAAATAAATTTTAAATGAATTCATTTGATCCCCCAAAAAGTAAATCAAAAGTGATTTTTTATCAACATTTTGATAGGTGTAAAGGAGACTTCGTTGAAGGTATCGTTTAAAACTAGCGGGGTTCTATCCAAGGTGGTTTGATCTAAGGTGGTTTGATCAAACTTTCTTCAATTGAATCCTTAAATGGAACTTTTAAAGGCTTAAATCATTATATTTTCTAAAAATATGTGATTTCAACAAAAATAAAAATCTCCGAGAAATTGTAAACCAACTTTGTGGGATCACCCTGGCTCTTCCCCCATCTCTCTCTCGCATACATAATGTGTTTGATGTGTCTTTTCTCAATAAATATGTACCTGACCTGATCCATGTCATTGATTGGAAGGCTCTACAAGTAGAAGAGGCTAGATAAATTCATCTGAGTCCACTCACAATCATGCACAGGAATAAATTTTAAATGAATTCATTTGATCCCCCAAAAATTAAATCAAAAGTGATTTTTTATCAGCATTTTGATAGCTGTAAAGGAGACTTCGTTGAAGGTATTGTTTAAAACTAGCGGGGTTCTATCCAAGGTGGTTTGATCAAACCATCTTCAATTGAATCCTTAAATGGAACTTTTAAAGGCTTAAATCATTATATTTTCTAAAAACATGTGATTTCAACAAAAATCAAAATCTTCCAGAAATTGTAAAGCAGCTTTGTGAGATCACCTTAGATCTCCCCCCATCTCTCTCTCGCATACATAATGTGTTTCATGTGTCTTTGCTCAAAATATATGTACCTGACCCGACCCATGTCATTGATTGGCAGGCTCTATAGGTAGAAGAGGCTATAGAAATCCATTTGAGTCCACTCACAATCATGGAGAGGCACAATATCACCCTATGCAACCACACCATACAATTGATTAAGGTCCTTTGGGACCAATATGGAGAACGTGGAGCCACTTGAGAGGATGAAGGAATTATTAAGAAAGAATACCCACACCTCTTTAACTAAGTCAGGATGGTTTAGCCTAACAGGAGAGGAATGTCACATCCTTGTAAACATTGGACCTAATTTTATGTTAATCATCTATTGACCCGATGTAATTTGGTCGAAGGTGAAACCTTAAACCTAAAACAATGATTGCGCCCTTCATTTTGATGATCATGAAATCTTAAATATTAATATTATAAATTAAATACTTTAAATGGTCCTTTGAAATAACTATTAAATAATTGTTTATTATGAATTTAATGGTGTTATTTGATTTTAGCATGGATGTATTTATATGTTATCGAACTAACCAGGTACTAATAATTTTGTGAGAATATGGATGAGTTTTGTAGATACTTGGGGTGCAGCAAAATGTGGACCTTGCAACCTATTTTGGGAAAGAACCTTAAGTCAATAGCCTAGTTTTCTTAGTTGGTAATCAAGTCACTCCAGTCATTCCTCCCAAATTGAGAGTTATTTGCCACCATTAGTAATACTTGACATGTGTAAGTTTCTTCACCATAATGATGAGTCAATTAATCCTTTTATTCTGTTGTAAACATTTTCAAATTGAGCCATTGGATGAATTAAGGGAAAATAAATAAAGTAACAAATACAATAATATAGATTAAATTAAATCTATACCTCACCATTTAAAAATAAAATAAATAAGTAAAACATAAGAACTTGTAAGAAATTATAAATATAAAAATAAAAAAATAAAACAATAAAACAAAACAAAGAGAGGTATATATATATAAAACAGGAATTGGGAGAACCATATAGAAAAAAAAAAAAGGAGATAAAATTAAAGCAAACAAAAGGAGCTCACATCAGGAGTTTGAGAACGGGAGAAGAAAGGTGGATTTAATGCCACACCAGACACCCGAGACAACCTGCATTAAAGAGGAGAGGGGTGCCCAAATGAGGGAAGGACTGCACAGTGAGGGAAGTATGGCATCCATATAATAGAAGATCCTAGAAGGTCTGATGCCTAGGAAAATGGTGAGGAAAAGTCACCTTACAAACCCCACGACCTCCCCCTTTCAAACACACAAAATATTACTATGAGTAAAGGAAGTCTAGGGCATGGAGAGGGAAGTATAAACATGGGAAGCCAGGTGCAACAGGGCTGCATACATTTGCACACACGTTACAGGTATTTCTCCCTTTCTTGCTAAGTTTTTCAAGAGAAATTTGTGAGTTTCTTACATTTGAAACTAATTAGGACCCCTTTATGGTTCAAAAGAGGAAGTGAGTGAATGAATTAACTCTGATATTCTGCGTAAGAGAAGCTGTGGAATGATAAACAAGGAATCCTTTGTCTCAGTTCTAAATTATTCTACCTTGCTAGTTTAGAAAAAATTTATGGTCTTTCCAAATGCAAAAATATGCCTGACAAAAAGAAAGAAAGAAAGAAACCATTAAATTTAGTGGACATAAAATAATGGCTTCGATGCATTAGTATTAGCTAGAAAAATATAAGGCATTCAGAAACTTGATATAGGCATCTCTTTATTCAGCTATAGAATTCAAAAGTTCAAAAGATCTTGAACTCTAAACATGCCAGCCAATCAACTGCAGGTCTTTTGTAATGATAGAGAACAATAAAATATTTAGTTTTTGTCATAATAGTCACCACGTTCAGCCATTAGCAATTAAATTAATTCATGGTAGTTGTACCTATGATATAACCTATAGGGGGATAAACCATCATGCCTCTGCCACTTGATATCCTCAGCTGGGAGAAGATACTCCTTAAAACAAATATATATGTAAGCATTGTTACTTGTGGTAATTATTCTTACTTTTGTTGTAAGGTAGAGCTAGGAAAACGAAGGTCATTAAAAGAATGCAATGGAGTAAGAAGATGGGAAAAGCTTGATTAGAGTCTTGAAATTTAAGTAAGGAATGCAAAACATAAAACTTTTACAAACTATCACAAAGACATCATAGGTTGCTTTGCAGCGAGTGTATAATTCAAAACTCAAGCATTATTAGTTGGGAAAATGTTTCCTAGTGACCCCATGGTCATCAGTCTTGTAGAAATACACAAATAAAATAAACAATAACATCACATAGCATAATCATCAGTCTTGCTCAAGAACTTCAAATAAATCTGGAATAGTTCTCCCACTAGAGTAGTCATTATGGATTACGATTCTTGCCCCACAACACGAAGTGAAGGCATAGTTTATCAGTGACAAACCAACCTTGTTGGTTGAATAATACCATGGAAACCTTGGAAACACTATTCCATCCACTATAGGCAAGTTCTTGTGTTTATTAATCACCTAAAGGCAACATATTGAGAATTTCTAGTCAAAACCATGAGTAATCTTATGCAAGGAAAAGTATTGTCATTAAGAACATAAATAGAGAAGAAAAAAATTTCTCACAGCCATAGCACAACTAATATGCAAGCGAGCTGAAGTTAATAACTGTAAATAACAAAGAATATGGGGTTGCACATGCCCCCCTTCCCCTCCAATTAAATAGGAACTCAACACATTGCCAAGACTTAAGTTATGGTGTTGATTGCTAACCTGTATACCCACATGGTTAACACCCCTTTATTTGTAATTGTTGTAGATTACCCTTCCAAAATGGGACCTGGCTACTAGGATACCAAATGTGACTAACCCAGAGAAGACCCAAAAGTGAACCTCCTAGATGTATGAGCAGTGACAGGCAATCATTGGACCGTGCCAATGACCGATGTATGGACTACTACTAGGGACTAGCCAATGTTCACCTATTTTATGGAGGTGAAAGTGCTAGGGGCTTCCTTGGTTATGATATGGTCATATAAATTACATGGGTAGGGACCCATCCGTGTGGGTAACAGTAATTTGGGGCTAATCGTGGTATTTATGGGTTCATTGGCTGTCACTAGTAAGCACGAAAGTGACTGATGCCAAGTGTTACCCGAGTTATATGGTAGGTTCAATACTTGGGAATTCTCTAAGACCCTTGGAATGGGGGATGGACCTACCGTGTAGTATGGGATGCACCGAATCCTCTACACGGTTGACCTTTACCCATACCGCCACCCCACCTAGCATAGAAGACCAAGGAATGAGTGGGACCCCTAGTGTAGTGCATAATGCACCATCATTCCTTTCTATAGGATGCTCTAGATGGGATAGTAGTGAGTCTTCCCCCTATTCTTCTACCTATCATACCCACACTTGTACTAAACCTGTTGTGATGAGGTTGGATCCACGGTGTAGTATGGGATGTACCAAAGCCTCTTCAACACTGAGCTTTGACCTTGTTAGTTATCTTCATGACCACAACCATAACAATTGTAGGTTTTTCCTAGAATAGATTGTTGGGTCCACTTGGTTGGGGTGGACTAGGCTTTGGTTCACATGGTTGGGTGTGTTGCACCCCACGAGGAAGTAAAATCCATGTCACTTACCCATTTCAACATCTACTTATGATAGGTAATTTAAAATGAGATCCTTCCTTTGATATTAGTTTTTTGAACATCTTAATTGTGTAAACTTAACCAAATTTGTTGCTATTGATTTGCAAATTGGTAATGCTTTTATGTGAAATTGTATTGTTTTGAGAAAATGCTTTCATGGCTGGGTTTTTATAGATTGATCTAAGATCTTACTACCAAAACTTTGGGTAAAAGTGTCACATCCTCGTAAAATAAGTCATTTTTCATATGGACATTGCATGTATAATAAAACAAATAAAACAAATATACATGTCACTCCAAGGCATGTGAAATAGATTTGGATGAAGGTATGGGTGTCCATCATCCATTAAAGGTCTTAGAAACTTTCAAGTTGATGTAGTTGGTAGGTAAACATAAGGACTCCTTAACCCTTGTTAGCCTAATCCATGCCTATGCCATATTGACAGCTCATGGATTTGGTGATGGATGTCCATCAAAATAGAACAAATGACAGGAAATACATAAAATAGATTCATTGAAAAGGATTTTTTAACTACAAAAGACGGGAGGGAATAATCCTCATTAAATAAGAGAGGGAGTAGGCTTCACTGAGAAAATCCATTCCATTAATAGGTATGGCATCCCTTCTTCTGGTAGCAAAGAATTCAAGTTTTGTGGGAAGAATGACACTTAGTAGTCTTTAAACCCTCATGACCCTCATAATTTCTCATTCAAGTTTTATTTGGAAGGTAGAGAAATTTCATTTCATGGAAGAGACACGGGAAGCAAGGTGCATGGAGGAACAACATGAAGTAGAAAATTATTCAAAGAAAAAGGGGTATGGAAGGGAAGAGCTAACAAATTTGGATGAGAGATATCCACATGTCAAGGAGGTGCCAATGATACTATGTTATTTTTCCTCCATTACTATATTTGTAACAATTGAGGGGCGATTGTTACATGGTTATCAGAGAACCAACTTCAAACATTGGAATTATGAAGCTCGTTTGACTCTAGATAATGTATATTATATTATAATACTAACCAACTGGAACTATGTTGGTCCCTTAGTATAAGGGTAGTTGTCTTGAACTTATTCAATGGATTTTTAAGCTTGTGATAGTCCTAACCAAGACTATCTAAAGAGTTCAAAAGGGGAATTTTGATATATTAATTCTAAAGGAAAATTAGAGTGCACATCAAAAGGTTATGGTATTTAATGATTGCTATTCCCATAACCCACTTGTTGGATTTGATTTTACCCCTTGTTGTGAGGAAAATTCATTACATATTTAAGAGTATTAAGAATCTTTCTCATAATATGAACATGAATTACAAGGAGCATAAAATGCAATTAAATGAGGGTTTTAGTTTGAATGAGCTAAAAGGAATTCTTATCAATTCAATAAAGTGTGTGGAGACTATTATGCATTAACTCATATGAATGACCTTTGTAAATGAAAATGTTATGAGCTGGAAATGAGATCGCATTGTAATTGGCACAATATGAATCACAAGGAATAAGAAAGTAAAAATGACATATGAAATTGTATTTGTGTTCTTAATGATTAAATAAACTTTCTTAAATTTAAATTTCACTAATGTTGGGACATTATGATATGTAATGTTAATCCACTTAGTGAGTGACCTAACTAGGGCCATGGGACCCTAGTGATAAATTGTATGATATGCTTTATGATTCATACTTGACATCTTATAGGGGTTACTAGTAAATGTGTGTACCCAGGGGTATAATATTGACCTCTTTTAAGAAAATCAGCCCATAAATTTAAAATAGAGGATGGGATTAAGTGAACATGCTTACTTGAGGGTATATTTTAGTATGCGCCATCTTAATTATTGTAAATATTACTCCAAATCCATCAAATTAGGGAAAAGGGAAGCACTTGGGAGGTGAGAATAAGGGTTTAAAAAGCAATAACTTGGCTAGTTACCCAAATTTTCAAGAAAATAATAAATACAACCTTCTAATAAGTTGGGGACAACTTATTTCAAGCGGGCAAGGATGTCACATACTCATAAAAGGAGTATTTTTTGTGGACACTATGTGGATAATAAAACAAATAAAACAAATAAACATGTTAGTCAAAGGAATGGGAGACAAATTTGAATGAAGGTATGAGTTTCCATCATCCATTAAAGGCCTTAGAAACATTCAAGTTGATGCAATTGATAAGTAAACATAAAGAATCATCAACCCTTTTTAGTCTACTATATTCCTATGCTATATTGAGAGCTCATAGATTGGTGATAGATGTCCATCAAAATAGAACAAATGGTAGGAAATAAACAAAATGGATTCATTGAAAAGGATTTTTGAATCCTAAAAGGAGGGTGAGAGACAATCCTCATTAAAGAAGAGAGGGGAAATGCTTGACTAGGAAGGGTTGTGCCATAACAGGTATGGAATCCCTTCTTTTGTTAATGAAGACTTCAAGCTATGTGGAAAAGAATGGCACTAAGTAGCCTTTAAACCCTCATGATCCCCATAATTGATCATTCAAGTCTTGTTTAAAAAGAAGAGAAATGTGATTTCATGGAAGAGACACAGGAGGCATGGTGCATGGAGGGACAACATGAAGTAAAAAATTTATGAAAAAATGGTGTGGAAGGGAAGAGATGATGGATTTGGATGGGAGTTATCCACATGTTGGGGAGGTGCCAATAATACTATGTTTTTTTCTGCCATGACTATCTTGGTAGCAATTGAGGGGTGATTGTTACAAAAATATGAAGATGTGCACAAGTCAAAATTTAAATATTTTGAATTTTTGGTTATGCCCTTTGGTTTAAAAAATGCACTAGAGCTATATTTGAATCAAGTATTCAACATGCATTTTAAAAAAAGTATCAATATTTTTTGATGACCTAATAATTTTCTATAAAACATGGGAAGAATATTTGAAACACTTGGATGTGATGCTGGGTATTTTAGAATAGCAATATTTTTATGGAAAGGAGTCCAAATGTGAGTTTGGACTGACAAATATTCTATATATAGGACATATCATAAGTGCCAAAGGGATGGAAGTAGATCCTCAAAAGATATAAGACATTTTAAATTAGCCACCTCCTACCACATTAACACAATTAAGGGGGTCATTTGGTCTATGCAACTAATAGAGGATACTTTTTTAGAATTTTCAACTTGAACACCCTTAAAATATTTGACAAAGCAATTTGAATGGATCAAAGTTACTCAAGAAACTTTAAAAAACGTAAACAGGTAATGAACTCATGCTTACTATTTGTTATACCTAATTTTTATCTTCTATTTTTTGTAGAATGTGATACTTTAGGGGAAGGAACGAGGGTTATTCTTGTTGAGAAAACTAAAAATACATAAATAAACAAATGAAAATAAATAAAATTAGAACACATAGATTTACGTGGAAACCTAGTAATGTACTAGGAATTAATGAAAGACAAAGGTTTCATAATATTTTATTACTTAGGAATCAATTCATTGCTACAACAATCCAAAATTCATATAGGAAACCTAAACAACTAAACCATCAACATCAAATTTGTTGAATCCTCTTTGAATAATAGTTTCTAAAAATGAAAATTGTGAGCCATACCACTACATGTTGTACACATGTCATATGGAAAAAAATAATGAGTCCAAAAAAAATCCAGTTCAGTCTAACGACTTCAAAGAAACTACCCTTGGCATGGGAAATGGTGCTACACCCAACCCCCTACAACCCTTGTCTTTTAGGCCTTTGTTCATTCCTAACACATACGACTCACTACTATGGTACTTGTCATCAATATCTTAATCAATGATGGATAAATAAAATTGACTTTACATTCCAACAGTTCAAACTCAAAAAAGAAGCCATATAGCCTTTAAAAGTAGAAAATCAAAAGAATTAGAAAATATTTATTCCATTTATGATAAGGAAATGCTAGCTATTATGCATTATTTGGATAATTTCAAATAATATTTAGTTTGTGGGAATTTCACTATGAAAATTGATCATAAAAGCTTGAAGTTCTTCTTGATCCAACATGAATTGAGAGATTACTAGTAGAAATGGGTAAGTAAAATACAAGCTTATGATTTTGGAATAGAGTAAATAAGGGGAATGAAAACATTTTTGTTGTTTCTCTCTCTAAGAAGATAGCTTTGTGCTACCTCTCCATATTTTTAGATCATTGGAAGGGTTATATTTTAGCAGAATATGCTAAAAATACCTTTGCTACTAACATCCTTGATGAAGTGGTAAAAGGTGATAGGTACGTGGTGGTAAATGGATTAATATTGTATAAGAATCAAGTCTTCTTAATTCCTAAATATAAGATGAAGGATAAAATACTGAGAGGATTTCATGACACACCATAGGGAATCTCAAATAATTAAAGACATATAGGAATATCCAAGAAATATTATCATGGAACGGACTCAAAAAAGGCATTCTCAAGCATATATCAAGGAATGCATTACATGCCAATAAAATAAATAGGATAGTTTTTCTAGTAGGTTTTTTTAAACCCCTGTCCATTTCAAATCATAAGTGAGATGGTGTGTCTATAGATCTCACCATGGGACTCCCAAGGGTTCATGGTAAGGTTTCAATATATTTTTTGTAAGTTGGATGACTAAATATGCACATTTCTTTACTATTCATTAGACTTCAAGACTCCTCAAGAGACTTTTTTTATTTTTCAAGGAAGGTTTGCATATATTTGTTGTAAGTTGGATGACTAAATATGTCCATTCAGAGTGCCCATTACTCTAAAAAGGAAATGGTTCATTTTCATTTGTACTCTCATACAAATACAAACCATTTTGATCCATATGGTGTAGCTCAAAAGACAGCTAACCGTGAATATAGAAACAAGGATCACATTGAATACTATTGGGTGAACTGCATGAATGAATTTGAAGTAATTAAAAGAAAGTGCTTTAGGCTACCCTTGAGGATGATTAGGTTGCACAAGATAGCCAATCTTCCAGATCAAGTGGATGATGAAGAAGACCCTGTGCAATATCATGTTTATGAGAAATTTCAAGATAAACCACTCCTAGCTATCAATTGGTCTAAAGAGGGGATAGTTGACCTAAATCAACTAAATGAGCTTGTGATGAGGTGTTCCAAGATATGGGTTAAATATAATATTCTAGATTTAGAAGAAACAAGTACTAAGTTTAATTATGATATGCTAGGTGATTTAGATTTCCATTCAGAGGAAGAAATATAAAGCACTCAAGATGACACCGTAGAACCTCATGAAGGGGAGGATGTAGAGAAGCATGTGGTTATTAAAAGAAGGACTAGGAGCCAAGATAAAGGCAAGGAGCATGAAAGATAGTCTGTGGAAAAAGTGAGAAAACCCTCAGTAGAAATAGTTGAAGAAGGTACCAAAGAAGCCCAACCTTCCAAGAAAAGGAGAATTATTATTGAAGGCCAAAAATGGCTAAGTCAAAAAAGGCTAAGATTGTTGAAGGGGAAACCAGTCAAGAAAAAGTGGTAAATGTTGAGAGTTCTAGGGAAAAACCACAAGTGTATGTAAGGATAAATTCCCCAAAGCATAAAAATATTCATGTAGAAGATGTGGAGGAGGTAATGGATAAGCATACTAAAGAGTCACCTCCTGATGATGTTCCTAAGGAAACAAAAAAAATAGCTACAAAAACTATTTCCCCTCAATTGCCAACAATTCATGATGTACAAGATGATTAACCAGCTGAGAATGAAAAAGATAATGTTCCTAGTGAATAGAGGCAACAAGAGGAAGAAGACGATGAAGAATTACCTACTCCAAAGAGTGGGGAGTTGAATGATTTTAGGAAGAAATTGGAGGAAACTATTCCAGAAATTCAAGGTAAAGAGGTAGCATCAGAAGTGACAGTAGAAATGCCTTCCCAACACTTGCTCAAGGAACATGTTAATATATTAGATATGGAGAATAAAAATGAAGGAAAACACAATGGAGAAGAAACGAAAAAAGATCAAGAAGACATTAAAGATAATCCCTCCAAGGATTAGTCAAAGCATGAGGTTTCTCAAGAAGAACCAAAGTCTGATGTCCCTGATTGGCTGAAAGAAAGATTGAAGCCAAAGCTAATTGTTGTTGAGGAGGAAAATCTTGATTGGGATAAGTTCTTGACTAGTTGGGGTCAACCCAAGGAAAGAAAGAAAGCTAGGACAATCTCTAAGTTTGCAAGAGATGAATTTAATAATAGGGTTGTCCATATTGCTATTCCTGGTTGAGATAAATACAAAGATGAAGTCAAGGCTTTGGACTACAAGGTACAAACCATTAACCTTGATCCTCAAACAAAAGAGAAAGAGAAGGAAGAACTTTGGGAGTTTGTTCAAACAATTTTGAAAAGATTTGACAATGAAACCCAGGCCAAATAGGAGGTGGAAAGGTAGTTGAGGGAGATACAAAGGTATGTGCAAAATTTAATTAAGCCTTTGCAAGCGCAGTCTTGGGAAGGAACTTCATTTTCTGAGGGATTTTGTCAAAGGAAGCAGTTTATAAGATTGAAAGGATGAGGGTTTCTTCCCAGGTCACCCAGGAATGGCTTAATGATGTGAGAAAAAGAGGAGATGGGATGATTGGAATGATACTGCACATTAATGGTAAAGTTGCATCATTTCTAGAGGATGCCTCTCAATTTGCAGTGGACTTTCAAAAGTTGGATGATACCACCATTGATGAATTGAAACAGATTATAGAGACTCCAAAAGAAGAACTCATCAAGAAGAATATTTTCACCTCTGATGATATAGCTAAGTCAATGGAATGGATGGAGGTAAGGAATTATCAGAAGGAGCTTATAATGAAATACATGAAGAAGATGTCAAAGATCCATGGTAAAATAAAAGAAATATATGATAGTTGTATCACATTTTTGAAGATTGTTACTAGGAGAAGAAAGTTTGGGCTGAAGAATTTAAATGTCAATTATTTATAGAAGTGGTGGCATGAAGTATATTCTCTAGCTAATAATGGGCCCATGGTCAAAAGTCAACTTGAGGATGCAACTATCTATATTTCTAACTTGGATAGATATCAAGGGCTACAGGAAGAATGGGAGAAAGTTTTGATTAAATATGAAGAAGAATTAAGAACACTTAAAGTAAGGATAAAATTCATTCCAATCCTAGACCCAACCAACCTGGAGGACATGCTTTCAAAAATCAAAGAACTTTCTAAAGAGGATGAAGATAAGGAAAAGGAAGACGACCCCGCCTAGTGCCATTGCAAAAACAATTATTTTTCAAGTTGGCCAAAGATACAAGTCATTCATGCCTACTTTTTTGGGCCGAGATTTTATTTAATTGAAAAAATCCTTTTGGGGCCGACTTTGTATTGTTTTAATTGAAGGTTAAAATTAGGAAGTTCTAAAATGATATGGCTGATCTATAAAGTCAACCTAATTAAAAACCTAATTTAATTTTTCCTCTTAGGCTGATATGTCATTATAAACTCTATAAATAGAGGCTTCTTCCTCTTTTGTAAGGTCAATAGTTAATAGTGAAAAGGTTTATAGAAGATATTTGAGTAGAAAATAGTTGTTAGAAGCTATTGATACTACATAGTTGAAGAAACTCAAATTGTTGCAAACTTTTGGTGAAGTGAATACAAGTGAAGACTTTATATTTTGGTTCTCTTCTTTGTATTATTTAATTTGTGCATGATTCTTGTGTTTCTCATCTATTTTAAGTTTTTGAGTAAATGCTTTATGGTTAATCTTAGAATTAGTTACAGTTCATTTGAGTTTATGATAAAGTGCTTGAGGTGTTGAGGAATCTTCGGTCCATTTTGGTGATCTATTGATTGTGGATTACTATGTAAAGTTAGCTTGGTCCTATTCTATTTTTCATTTAAGTTCTATTGTGAATGTTTGAATATTTACAATTTGAAAATATTTAGTTCCTTTGGAGACTGCACTATCTTTGTGATACCGTAGATCTGATTTTGGTTAAGCAAGGATTGGTTTTGGAAGATTGGTCCATCTTGAACACTCTATTATTTTCTTAATTGATCTTAGGTTTATATTAGATATATCTCTTAAACCCTACATATTTTTTATTTCTTTGAAATATTGTTTGAACAAGACTCACAAAAGCATCACCATTATTGTTATATTTGATGTATTTGAAGCTTCTAGAATTTGATTCATAAGGCCCCTTGTGATTACCAATATTTTCACATTATCACTGAGTTGTTTGTTGCATTGTCAATACTTGACATTAGAGACCCAAGTGTTGTTTCTTGAGGCTTGCTACTAGAAATTTACCTTTCAAGAGAGATAGGATACTTGTATTCTATTTGATTTGTTGCAATGCTTGAAAAACCATCAACATGAAGGAGAGTGAGAGAGGTAGAGAAAAAGAGAGATATATGTTGGGAATAGGATGCCATTTAATTGCAATCCTAAACATATTTAATGTATCTCCCAAGTCCTTGGAAAGTATCCCCCAACACTAGGATTAGAAAGAGATTAAATTCAAATGAAATGAACATGTAAATTGACATTTATAATTATTCCTAAATGATAGGAACATGTGAGGGCATCCATTTTGAGTTCCTAAATAATAGGAGCACATGGGGTGCCCACATGGAAGGTGGAACCCAACTTGCTTCAGTTAACTATTTGGAGGTTTTGATAGCACTTCAGTAATGCATGTCTTGTTCCTACATTATAGGGATTGTTATTTACAAGAGTGCACTATCAGTTAAGTAACAGTTCAATATCAATAATAGGTGAATACTTTCAGTTAAGTGGAGGTGATCAAGCATGCCCATTGTTTGCATAAATTGATGGAGAGATATGTTTCAGTTAACTCAGATTGACTTGGACCCACCTTGGGTGCCCAAGTTGGAATCTTTTAGTTAACACCTTATGCATGAGAAGATATTTTTAAGGTTCAGTTAAGTGGGCCCATTCTTGGGTGCCAACTTTGAGGAGAAGCTTCCAAGATATCTTTGAGACTAGAGTTTAGTTAAGTGGATAGTCTGGGGAGCCAACTTTGAGGAAGACTTTGGTTTGACTCCTGTTTAGGAGGTGGAACTCTACTTGGAAATTTTAGGCATAGGTTTTTGAGAGAGGCTTTAATGCTTTTTAATAGTCAACTCTTAGGCATTTACAAAGCTCATAGTTGCCTATTTATTGCAACAAGTTGTAGAGAGTTTCATATTAGTTTATTTCAAGTTGTGAAGAGGCTTTGTTGAAGAGAAAAGAAGCATATCAATCAAGGATTAATACAATGTTATTATAATCTTATTCTAAGATTAAATAATACAAACAATATCAATTCTGGTGGATTTTTTTCCCGAAAGGGTTTCTCCATGTATATGTTGTGTCACTCCTATCTTCTATCTACATTTATTCTATAATCTTCTATCTAGTTATATAAAAAAAAATTGATTAAACAAAATAATCTTTGACAAAGAATTGATCTAAATAGATTAATCATGCACTATTAATTGTGAAAAAGAATACTTAATTAGATCTACAATATAATAGTTGTACAAGTTTTTAAGCTACAAATTTACCTTCATTTTCAACAATATAGAGAGAAGTATATAGGGAAGGAGAGATAGAAAGGGAGAAGTAGAGAGAGAGAGAATGTTGAGATAGATTAGAGAGGGAAGGAGAGAGTAAGAAAGAAAGATGGGGGAGGGAGAGAAACATAAAGGGAAGGAGCAAGGCTGGCAGATTGATAGAGAGGGAGAGAGAGGGAGAGAGAGAGGGGGAGAGAGGGAAGGGGGAGGGAGAGGTAGAGATGGAGAGAGATAGAAACAAAGAAGGGAGGAGAAAGGTTGGGAGATTGAGAGAGAGGGAGAGAGAGGAAATGAGACATGGGGAGGTAGATATGGAGAGAGAGAGAGAATTATATAAGGAGAGAGAGAGAGAGAGAGAGAGAGAGAGAGAGAGAGAGAGAGAGAGTAAAGGATAAATATTGAGTGAGATAGAGAGAGAGAGATGATACAACTTTTTTATTACTGAAATTTGACCTCTTGATTATTGAAATTTGATATGCTAAGTACTAAGATTTGACTAAGTCTAAAAATTTATAAGATCTTCTAAAAACTAGAATTTGTATTATAACTCCTAGAGATCTAAAACCACTCTAAATAATCCTAAGACTATATACATAAAACATAACTTAAAGTATAATAAAGAAAATGTCCATATGTTATAACATGCTCGTGTTTTGTGAATGCATTCAAATAATGCGAGCGCGTTATAACACACTCATTTTTTTATCTTGCTTTGGAAATTTCTAAGCCTTTGGGTTGGAGACTGATTTTTCAATGCCCAAAGATGTTTTTTTTCTAGATTCTAAAAAAATTTCACATAATCTCGAGCTTGCTCCCATCAGGTTTGCATGTGTTTTAAGGTCAAGTAAAAAAAACCTGGGTAATTTTAAGCTCTCTATTAGCTATCTAACCATGCATTTTTTTAACATTTTGAGTATGTTAAGGCTTTCATCTTTAATTTCTTTTGTTGGTGTATCCATTTTTTTATCGAAAGCCAATGTTTGGTATTTTTTACTTTATTTTTTAACCGTTCATTGAAATTTCAAATAAATTACATTTTTAGAAACTAGACTCCATTCGACACATATTCATTTTTTTTTAATTAGTTTTCAAAATTTGTATGGGGGAGCACACTATTTTTGTTTTTCATGATGTGTCCACTTTGAAAATTAGTAAAAAATCATATATTCATTAAAAAAAACAAAAAAATCAAGGATAAACTACTTGGTGTTAGCTAATTTCTCATTGAAGTGACTTTTAAATACTAAAAAAAAGTTAACATTTTAGGGTGGCCACACCAGACACTATGTTATATTTTTTTGAAAAAACGATCAATTGTGTGGCCCCTCTTTTTGAACCCCTTAATCTCTACCATTTTCAAAAAACATTAATAGCTTAGAAAGAAGATTCGAAGCACTATGACTCTTGTTTTTGTTGCATCTTAGAATTTTGAGTGTAACTATCTTCAATTTCTCATCCGAGGTCAATCTTTCTTGATTTTAGAAAATAATTCGCCACTTAAGACCCCTTTTTGGCCCCTATATTTGTGCACTTACCTAGTTGTTCAAGTAAGTTAAAAAACTATAAAAGAAATAAATTCAAGTGTTAATTACCCAAAATATAATGATTAAATTGTCAAAATGAAAGGAAACAGAAAAAATTAACAATAGAGAAGAACCTAACATCGAATTATGGAGGTCTCTAGAATAAATTCTAGCACTAAGGATGCACATCAACATGATGCATTGTAGTTTGTATGGAGAACATGTCTAGAAACTCAAATTTTTCTTGAAATGCATGACCTATTTATACAAAGATACAATTGGAAAATGTCAAGTAGATCACCAATAATAAAAATATTAAATAAGTGTTTTAATTAATCTATTGCAATAAAAATGATAAAATGATAAAGAAAGAGTAGCAAAAGATATCAAAATATTCTTGAATATTGAATATCTCCTCTAAAGGAAAGACCAACATCTACAAAAGACAAAAGGAAATATTTTTGGGGTTTTTCTTGAGCTTGCCTCCAATTCAAGCCCATATGTAGGTATTTTGACTTTCATAAAAAAACCAATATTTTGATAATGATAATTGAAATATGTATGTCCTTTATCCTAAGTGTATTAAGGAATAAAAGAACAATAATGATGTTGGATAAAATATAATAAAATGAGAATAATAGTGTTAGTAAATGAGAAAAATGATCTCAAATTCCAAATGTAATAGAAAATTGGATTCAATAGTGATAACAAATAAAAAAAAAAGAAGAAGCTAGAGAAAAAACACAATGCAAGTCACCTCACAAAGCTAGAAGGAAACAATGGAGGCCAAACTAATTGTTATAATAAATACACTTCTTATGAGATTGAGAATGTTGGGATTCTTGACATGAACTTCACAGTATTGGTAAGAGTTCAAAAATACAAAGAATGTCAAGAGAATACTCAAAGTTGCAAGAGGAATGAAAATATTGGTTTGGAGAATAAAAATGATCATTAAAAAATAGGTCAAAGATGAAGAAGAGGGTGGTGGTAGATGTTCAACTTCTCTCTAAAGAAATTGCCTATAGACTAAAAGAGTGGCAAGGAAAATAAAAAATTGAAATGGTCAAGGATTAATGAAATGTTGTAGGAATCTAACACATCATATGTATGTGTGTGCATTGTGCCAGTGTCCAAATAGTTCCAACTAAAAAAAATATAAACACCAAAAAATAACACAAGGATGGCACTTGTGACATTAAGTTGGAGAAATGTAATAATAGAATGCTAAGTCTTTCATACCATTGGGGGAGAAAGCTAAGGTAGATGACTAAAATGACCTAAAACATACTAGAGGAAATAACACCAAAGTGGGTGCAAAACATAGTAAGAAATTGAAAGGATATTCAATTTTTAATATTATATCTACAATTATATCAATAAATTCCTATATTGTGCAATTATTCATTTATAAAAAAAGACACATCCACTACCCAAAGTGAAAAGTATAGACTATTTAAGTGTAATAAATGTAAGAAAAGACATAATATCTCACTCAAAACAAGAAAGATCAATAATGTGACTAAGTCAAGACTTGAACTCTATCTACATATGAACTTAAACTCTACTAGAGCTCAACACATGTTTTTATCATGACACTTTTTAGTTTTGATTTTTATTGAAAGTCAACTACTTGATCCTATGCATACATGCATTTAACCACTCTAGTTGATAAAGCAATTAGAAGATAATTAAGACAATTATGAATTCAAACTGTCACTTTCCAACTCCAATAAAAGAGCCATTTTTAAGAGATAGTCCCTGATTAAAGCTAAATTTCAAAAGTGAACACATGTCAAAAGGAATCTTTCAACCCCTAATAAATAGCCATTTATATAGACTACAATTTCATATACTTCTAAAATATCTTATACATTTGTCTTTGTAAACCTCTATGTTTTAAAGTATTCCCATTTAAAAATATTTCTTAATATATAGAACATTTATTTTCAAGTAATTTTATTTTTTGACATAATCACTATCTTAGATATCTCATAAATAGTCTTCTTTTATCATAAGATTATATTATTTAATTAAATTCCTTGTTAAATCACCAAAGATTGAATTCTAGTTCTTTAAATTTTAATTTGTATCATAATTTCTTTTATATTTTCTTTAAAATAATCATTCTTAAACACAAATAAAACTCTTCACCTCATATTCAAATCTATAAATTTTACCAAATTCTTTTTAAATATCTTCTAGTCTCCATAAACATTAATAAATTAATTAAATTAATAATTATTAAATAACTAAAGGTTTCAAACCAAACATAAATATCACAGTTTGTAGATATCTTATTAATAGTTTTTTTCTATCATAAAATTATATTATTTAATTAGACTCCTTGTTAAATCATCAAATATTCAATTCTAATTAACTTTAAATCTAATTTATATAATATTTTTTTATATTTTCTCTAAAATGATTGTTCTTTTAACCCAAAATAAACCCTTTAGCTCATATTTAAATCTATAAATTTTAACAACTTCTTTTTAAATGTCTTCTAGTCTCCATAAACTTTAATATAAAAATTAAATCAACCATTATTAAACTAAAGGTTTGTAACCAAACATAAATATCACAGTTTGTAAATTCATTTAAATGTAATATCTTGGTAAGAGGAGAGAATCTAATCTCTCTACACTGCTCATTATTGAAACTATTAATCTATAAGCAGTGAGAGCGGTATCTAACAAATTGATTTGGTTTTTGGGTGGGAATTTAGATTCTTGAACTTCCTCCTAGTTAAAACCCTCTCACCATTTCCATTTGCAACAGCACCAACATTAGCCGCCGCCTCCTTCTCTGCCTTCAATGGCAGCGAGTCCAATTCATTCAAAACTGTACGGATGTTTTGTACGAGCCTGTCAGCCAAGCTTCTGCTGAAAGCCTCACGTATAACCACACGCAGAAGGGTTATGTGCTGAGCATCTGGTGCCATATTATACGCAGGCACCACCCACTTAAACCTTCTCAGATGTTCTGAAATATCATGTTCATTGTACTTGAGCTCGTCCTTGAGGGAGAAGGCAACTAGAGGTACACCCTCCTCTTTTGACAGCATATTGAATCGCCCTTTTTTTTTTTTGTAAGGCTATCACGTAAATATTTGGCATTTGCCCTGCAGTTTTGAATGATTCTCTTGTATCCCTGCAGCAGTTGTACAGTTGGGTTTTTGTTAATTGGTTCTTTCAAACATAAATTACTGACTAATTAAATCATTTGTTTCTTACCTCAAAGCCAAGGCGAATGAGTTGGTAGTATTGAGCAATGACTTGGCTTGCACCTGAATTAAATATGGCCAAGACCCTCCCCTGAAGAAGTAATCTATCAATATTTTGTATTTACCCGTTTCATTAAATATAAAATACAATGAGTTTCTTCTGAGTTTTATAGACATTGGAGATCTTGGCGAATTTATAGAACCCAGTTAAATTACTTTGTCAGGTTTTAACCTTTGGTTTGTATTACTATTCAAAAGTGGCTGCCTAAACTTTTTCAGTGGTTTTCTTAAAAGTTAAAACAATGCATTACATAAATGATTCCTTCAGGCAATGAACAGCACATCAGCTACAGAATTCATGTAATAAATTATGTTCTAACTTGCTCTGCCTGATAAATCTCGTTGAGATAAATTCTTTTTCTACTTCCCTGTACCACAGATCCTAGTGGGTGTATCCAAAAAGAACATAAAATGCTTAAATTCTATTTCAATCTGAAGAAAATCGCCTACCTTTAGAGAAATTGAGCGTGAAAGTTGGTTGATCAGTTCCAAGATAATTGATATGAAAAATGAGTTCCTCTGGAAGGTCTTGCTTGCCACGCCAAACAACCCAGCCAATTCCAGCATAAACAAGTCCATATTTGTGCCCACTCACGTTGATGCTCCTTACCAATGGAAGCCTAAAGTCCCACTCAAAATTTGGGTACAGAAATGGTGCAATGAACCCACCACTTGCAGCATCAACATGAATTGGAGTGTCCCAGCTAAACATTCACATAATCACATTTCTGAGCAATACTTAAATTACTTTAACCACAATAAATTTCATGAATAAAATTTTAAAATACCCTATGAAAGGTTTAGGACACATTAAAAAATCCTACTTCTGCTTTGATCAAAATAAAAAAAAATTAACTAATTTGAATTATTTCATACTTTGTTTTATTGTTCTTCTCCATCAAAAGATCGTTCAGCAGTTTCACATCCTCAAATTCACCATTATAAGTAGACCCTAAAATGACAGCAACACAAATGGTGTTTTCATCTACCAATTCTACAGCTTTTGGAGGGTCCATGACATAATATCCTTCTCTCAGCTTCACCTCTTTTAGTTCTACCTCAAAATACCGAGCAAACTTCTCCCAACAGACCTGCAAAACAATGCCATAAACATCATCAATTACCATAACCAGAAAATGCAGAGCACAGCTAATCATTTTTAGATTGCAGGAGAACAGAAAAAACACAATTAGTTAAAAAGTTGAAACCTGGACATTCGAACCAGTCACAATATTGGGCTTGTCATAAGGCTTCCCTTGGGCTTTTCTCTTGTTTTGCCACTTGCGCTTGAATGCAAGGCCAGCCAGCATTATAGCCTCTGAAGATCCCACAGTCCCAACACCGATAGCTTGCTCTTCATCAGAAATAGGTGCATGGAACATTCGGGCTATCATATTCACACACCGGTTCTGAAGTTACAATTCACAAAACAAATTAAGCACCATCCATATCTATCATCATGCTGACATACAGTCAATCCAAATAGATTGCTTTTATAATTTTATGTAAGGACCCAGATTACATTTACAATAAAACAGAACACTTCTTTTCTGAAAATAAAAAGACAGTTTAAAAAAGATCTATCAAGATAAAAAATTTAATGAATTTCTCCAAACCATTCATGAACCCCTTCTCATCACAACCTAATTGTCAAATGTAAATTACTAATCAAGTAACAATACATCCTTGTTGAATTGAAAATAAACAATGACCTGAAGTTCAGTGGTGACTGGGTACTCATCCATATCAACATAGTTCTTATTGATAGCTTCCATTATCAACTTATTGCACTCAGGCTCCATCCAGGTTGTGACAAAAGAGGCCAAATTAAGCCTCGGATTGCTATCAAGCATAAGCTCATCACTGATGATCTGATATGCGGCCTCCTCTGGAATCGATTTCTCAAATTAATTCAATAAAAGATCTTAAAATAACTTGAATTCAAACTAGGTATGACATATTTTGACATCCAGAAAGAAAAACAATGCATACATACTTTGGTAGAGAATTCTGAAGATAACGAGAAGCAAACATAGAATCAATGCCACTATCTGAACGGCGGGTAGTTTCGCTAAGCGCCATTTTCCCTTGTATTATATTATCAAAATGTATTCTATTAATTTAGAATGAAGAATGGTTTTCTTGCAGCGAGCCTCTTCTTGTTATATAGTGCTCAAACCAGAACCAAACCTTCAATATTTCTCCAATATGACGTTAGATTATTATAATAACTATAGCGCCGAAAGGGGCTGTTTTATTATTCTATATTCTTACCTTCTGAATTGCATTGTTCTAGAGGGCCGTCCGGAGTCCCGATTTTCTCCGTTGGTACTTAGTTGTTTAGATTGTTCGATTTAAAGGCAATTGTATGCGCATCTTGCAGGGAAGAGAAATCTGATTTGCCCTCGTGTTTTTGAACCGCCGTCGCTTTCTATAACGGTCTTTCTGAACTTTCCTTCTCCTCGAGAAAAGACCAGGAAAACTTTTATAAGCTTTATCACTATTGCTTCTAAAATGTTATCTTCGTCTATAAAGCAATGATAAGAATAATACGATAGAATAATATACTCTTCCTTTTTTAATTGGAAAAATAGTAAAAAAAATAATGTACAAAAGGTGCTTCAATAGTAAAAAAAAATAATGTATAAAAGGTGTTTCAATACAAGAATCTTGAAAGAAACCACATAATGATATACACTCTTTTTTTTGAATTCTTTGTTGCCGTAAAAGATCAAAATTGTATACCCATATTCTTTTGAGGCTATGAATGTTTATATAATAACAAGTTCACAACTCGTACATTTTCGACTGAACATTGGTTCATAGTCTTATTTAATCTCTTATGTATCATCATTTATCTTTCTAAACTAGTTTTTATATCTAGATATTTCATTTGCCATTTCACATTAGATTCACGATTGTATAATTGATCCTAGTTATTTATATATAGGTCAATTTTGTAGTTATAGATATGAACCTCAATTTTTTACATTCAATTTTCAAATTTAGATCTTATTGATTGCTATGAGTTGACATAATGTATATTTGTATGAATTTACATTCTATTTTGTTGTTTATAAAGACATTCTTTCATTCATTTGAAGTCATGCTAGGAGATAGAATAATCATTAGAAGAGAATTCATGTGAGAGCATCATAGGAGAATTATAGAGCACCCTAATTGCATAATTGTTCTAGGCATACTACATGCTTGTAGGTTATCATTGATAGTTGTTTTGAAGTCAATGAATTAGTCTTCCTAGGGGCTTGATTGTGGAGAATATGAGCCTCATTTAGAAAGCTTCCAAATGGTATTTGTAGACACCAAAAACAATCTATAAAAAAGTCTACGATGATCAATCCAATTCGTATTGTCACTCCTAAATTAATTAAATAGTTTATTTTTAATTGATTAATTTTTGTAATTTATCTTCTAATATTAATAAATAATTTTAATTATTTAATTAATTCACCTTATCATTCTTCCAACATTAATTGTTTAAATTAGGACCACTCAATTAATCAATCCTCTTTTCTAAAGCCAAACCTTAAATAAATAAACTCAAAACTTAATAATTTAAGCCAATCATGCACATTCTAAAAAATTGAATAAATAAATATAATTTACTTAATTTCAATTGTAGACACCTAAATTTGACCATGCTTGACACACTTGAATTTACCCCATTGTTGCTAATTAAAGAAATATTTATTATTTATTTAATGTGTCATTTACTTTTACTCCTCACCCTTAATTAAATAAATATAAATTTATTAAATTAAGTTTAACCCTCCACCATTCATCCTTCAACCTTAATTAGAAATTTACATTTACATTTATTTAATTAAGTCTAATATTATCCAAAGTCTTCCAACTAAATCAATTAGTTAATACCTACTTGATTAATCAATTTAGGCCAATTAACCTTTATTACCATTTTTCCTAATATTTAATTCCACATCACCCTCAATCCTAGTCCAATAAATTATATCCATTAAATATGTCTACATGTATTGAGATTTAAGCTTGACATCATTTGACAAATGTCCCTATCCCCCTCATGCTCCCACATGTGTAAGCATGCAAAGGTCACTTCATAGCCACCCTACCTCTTACACATTGCATAAGGTAACCACCCTACCTCTCTCACTTGTCTCTTTCATGAGCCTTCTTATGTGTGTGCTCACACATGTATGAGAACACCTAGCTCTTCCACCTATGACACACCATTATCATGCCTCCACCTTGTGACACTTGTCACAAAATTAAGCCCTTAATCCATGCCCTCACTAGATCACTCAAACGTAGCCATCCATTAGAAATTGCATCTTGGCCTTTGATTTTCCTCATGGAAAAATCTATAAATTTGAGGCTTCTCATCCCATTTATTCATTCACCTTCCTCATATATCCTTATGATACTATTTCTATCTATCAATGCTAATGGCAACATCATGTTGCTATCATAAGCAACCAAATTCCACCACTTATCACTCATCAAAAGGAGATAATCAAGTGGATATAGGTGCCTCTACTTCAACTCTATCCATGAGGTAAAAATGTAAAAAAGAAGGTAATTGTGTGTTTCATTAATTTATCGTATTGTTTACATATGTTACCATTTATATCATCTTCACCACTTTTTTCGATCACATCATTATTAAAAGTTCTTTGTTGAGTTAGTATATGTTCCTTCAATACCCAATAACATGAAAAGCATCCAATTATTTGAAGATGTTAAGAATATTTTTGAATTCATCACAAAATTTAGGCTATTTGAATTGCAAGTTATTGATGGAGAAGACAAAGAAGAGATATAATTACAAGAAAATGGTATCCTCAAACTAAAAGCTAATGTCAATCCTAAGGGGATGATTGAAGTTGAAATACTTTTTGATATAGATCAATTGGGAAGGAAAAATGATATTCTTAGGTCTGAAGGGGGAAAATATGAACCATTCAATCTAGAAGATGAAGCTAACTTGAAGAAAGTTTTGATTGGTAAAGTGGATACTCTTGAAGAGAAATAGGCTTTCCAAAGTATCGAAGTATTGTAGCAATGTGATAGTATGGAGCAATGAAGATTTGAAGACATACGATACATCCATTATTACACACACTATTCCCTTAAAACCAAGACTGAAACCATTTTGAAAAAAAAAATGCTAGTTAATGCACTCTTGGAACATCTAATTTTTCAATTTAAGTGAAAAACTATTATCATCTAGAATAATCTTCCCAGTTTGACATTCTATATAAGTGGTGAATCTATTGTTTGTCAGTAAAAAGAGTGGAGAAATTAGATTATGTGATGACTTTGATGAACCTTAATAAGACTTCTAAGAAAGATAAGTATACATTACCTACATTAGATGAATTCTTGAATATTGTGAATGGATTGCAAATGATATCCTTTTTGGATGTTTATTTAGGTTAAAAATAATTCATGGTGAATCACAAGAATAGGTTGAAGATAACTTTCACCACTAAGTGGGGAACCTTCACTTATCAAAGGATGCAATCTCGACTAATCAATGTAGGTGTTGTGTTTTAGAGATTATTGGATGTTACATTAAAATATTTGATAGGTAAATGCATCATAATATACATGGATGGCCTAAAGATACTATCAAAGAATAGGGGAGATCATATGGAAGATTTGAGAAAATTATTACAGAGATGGTAGGACCATAGGATATCTTTGAATCCTAAGAAGTGCATATTCAAGGTCACATAAGGAAAATTGCTTGGTCATATCATCTCAAAATGGTATTTCCATTTTTTTCAATAGAATTGATACAATCATAAAGTTACAATTGCTTGCTAATAAAAATATGTTGAAAATATGTTTTGGTAAGATTAATTTTGTTAGGAAATTCATCACTAGTTATGTAAAAGATAGTTAGGCCCCTAAATGTGATGCTGAAGAAAGATACCAAGATTGAAAAGGCACATATATCTAGAAAAAAAATTAAAAAAATTAAAAGGACAATATCTAATGCTCTAGTTCTAACTAGTCTAGAAAATAACAAAAATCCATTTCTTTTATGAGTGTTTCATTTAAAGATGCAAAGTTGAACTACCTAAATGTGGAGAAACAAACATATGAATTGGTAAGGGCAATTAAGAAATTTACACATTATATTTTAAGAAGTCAAGTGATTATTGTGGTACCTGATTCAATTGTGAAGACATTGTTGAAACAAAAATGAGCCTGGAGAAAGCAGAGAAAAATGGATCACTACTCTTCAATAATTTGACATGGAAATCACTCCAATGATATTTGTAAGAGGTAAAGCTTTGACAAAACTATTGCTGATAGATCAAACCTAGCAAGTCACTAATATATTGCATAAATGATCTTTAAGGAGGATTGGTATGCTGACATTGTTCATTATTTATTGAATAACAAGTGTCCTTCAAATATTAGAGCCTCACCAAGAATAGCCCCAAGACTAAAAATAAAAACTATATGATAAAATGAGGGTGTGCTCTTCCAGTACAATCATAAAGGATTTTATTTGAGATATCTAAATCACTCTAAAATGGAGTAACTATTAAAATAATATCATGATAAATTTGTAACGACCCATGAATCATATATGGAAAAAATATTAGATTTTAAGGGTTGGATATCATTGGTCCGCCATTTTCAAGGATACTCAAAATCATATGAAGTATTTCCATACTTGCCAAGTTGCTTCAACCGAAGGAATAAATTAAGCTCAACCACAACAACATGTAATAGAATTGTGTCAATTTACATAGTGGGTTTTGGACTTCATTGGTCCAATCAATCTATCATCATCATTTGAACACGAGTGCATACCAATAACAACTAATTATTCTATGAGATGGAAAGAGGCTACTTGTAAAAAATAATTTACTACAAACATGCTAGTGAAGTTGTTTGAGGATAATATCATAACTAGGTTTGGGATACCATATTCTCTAGTATGTGGCAATGGTAATACTTTATCCTCTTTGAATTTTTCTAATTGGGCATTTGAACATGGAATAATATTTAAAATATTCTCCAATTATCATCCACAAGGTAATGGTCTTGTTAAATTTACTAACAAAAATATTTTAGAAATAATCAAGTTGATAGAAAAGAACCCAAAAGAGTGGTATGCATTGTTAAAATTTTCCATATGGGTAGATAGGAGTAGTGTAAAATCATCCTTAGGAACTTATCCCTATCATATAGTATATGGATTGGATCCCATCTTCTCAATTAAACTTAAGATTCCTACATGAAAATTCATTAAAGGATACTTAGGATTTGATGAAAATATTAAAGTCGGGCTACTCCAACTGAGATGATCAATAGAGCTTACTATGTTAATGAGAATGCTAGTATTTCAGATGAAGATTTAGAATATGAATATCCAAATGATAATCAATTCTTGTTCTTGGTGATTAAGGATTGATCTGTATAGGATCTAGACTAGATTGCAGTATTTAAATGCTTTACTTTTACAATGCTTTTACAATGATTATTCCAAGTTAATTAAATCAAAATTAACTTATGGAAATAATTAAAATGACAAGGTGATAACAACAGAAAGAGAGAAGAAATAGAGAGACGAAACCACAATTGATAACGGAGTTCGCCACAAACGTGACTACGTCTCCGGGCCCCTCTCCAACGGAGTGACCGATCCGATTATTCTCCAAAACAGTTACAATTGAGACAGCATCATCCCCTTCAAGCACATCGATAGCATAGCATAACTTCGACCTACAGGAACAATTACAATCATCTCCCGAGCCTTCTCTCGTTCTCCACCTGGACTTGGAAAATCAAGGCCTACACCCCTCTTTTTATACAAAAAGTTTGCCTAATTAGGCCTAACCACTCAATTAATTGCATAACCTCCCTGATTAGCTCGTATCAGGTCTAATTTAGCTTCTGCATTCTTTTGGTTTCAGGTGGTTTAGGGGGTTTTGTTTGTTTTGGCCTTATTTGGCCATTTGGTTAAAGTTTCGGTTTCAAACCTTTAACAAAACCGACCGAGCTCCCATATTTAACAAGGAATGTTCGGTGGTTGAACGGCTAAATAGTATTTTGGTGGCCGCGGGGTCGACGGTTCCAACCCCGCCGGCATTGCTTTTAACAATAAAACCAAACTTTTAAACAACAAAAACAAATAGTTCCATATATATTACCGACCGCTGCGTTTGGTGCAACGGCTAACGGCCCGGCCGTTTGGGCGGAGATCGCGGGTTCAAACCCGTCCGCCCTTTTTACCATTTCTTTAACAAACCCGAATGCAAACGACCTGACACGTGTCGAATCATGATTTGCCAGAATCTGCAGATGTGTCCGCTGACAAGGCAAGCCCGTACGCTGACAAAGCCGATGACGTGTGCTGACTGGCCTGCCACCTGTCCGATGACGTGTCGTACGGATGCCACGTGTCGCACTCCCATTGGTCCGTACAATCTGACTCATCTGCCACGTGTTTCATCCAAATTCGTCCACTTGGCTTCCGTACTGTACGGACTGACACGTCAGCATGATGACGTCATCATCAGTACCTTCAAGTCAACCGAACTTTGACTAGCTGTATCTTGAGCCTCCGATGTCGGATTTCGACGAAACGAGTTGCGTTGGAAAGCTTGCGATGAGCTCTTCGCGATGATGCCAATTTCGACAAATTTTGATGACACCATTTTTTTCGCTTCCTGGACACCCTCTGATCCCAGTTTGACCAAAGGTTTGACTGGCTATAACTCGTGCAAACGGACTCCTTTTCGCTCCGTTCGAGTTGCGTTGGAACCAGGACGTCGACCTCTTTCTGATGGTGCTGATTTTGGAGAGAAATGGAACACTTCAATTTTCACTGAAAAATGTCCACCGGATCAAGGATGAACCTACTTCTACTAATTCAGATAAATAGGTAAATGAGAGTCCTTCGGAGAAGGAGAAGGAGAAAAATGAAGGTATGGTTATCTCTACCCTATATGCTAAACAAGAAAAGAATTTTTGGATAGTTGATAGTGGTTGCTCACATCACATGACTAGTGATAAGAGTAAGTTTGTAAAGCTTGAGACATATGATGGAGGTCTGGTTATGTTTGGAGATGATACTATTGCTAAAATATGTGGGATAAGTTCAATAAGTTTTGATGGCAAGCATCATATTGACGATGTTTACTATGTTAAGGGTTTAAGAAATAATTTATTGAGTGTTGGTTGAATGTGCAAAAAAGGATATAATCTTGTGTTTAAGGATGAGAAATGTGAGATCCGAAAATGATACAGAACATTGCTTGCTGCAGGAAAGAAATCTGAAGGGAATATTCATCAACTTAAGGGTTTTGATGGACGATGCTTTATGACTCAGATAAATGATAGTTGGTTATGGAATAGGAGAATGTGTCACATGAATTTTGATAACTTGGAAAAGATTAGTGTTGTTCAGGCTGTGAGATATTTACCAAGAATTACAAAGCCTGTCAATGTTATTTGCAGGAATTGTCAGTTTGGGAACCAAGCAAGAAATCATTATAGATCACTTGGAGAATAATCTACTACTAGATTATTGGATTCGGTTCATAAAAATCTCTGTGGTCCTATGAGAGTGTGAAGTCTACTTGGTGAAATGTACTTCATGATTTTAATTGATGATTATTCTAGATATACATGGGTTACATTTACTATAGAGAAATTAGATGCATTAGATAAATTCAAGGCATTCAAGGCTATGGTTGAAAATGAAGTGAATTTGAAGATAAAATGCTTAAGATCAGATAGAGGTGGAGAATTCACCTCCCATGAGTTCAATATGTTTTGTGAAGTGCATGGAATAAAGAGACAATTATTTGCTTTGAGAAATACTCAGTAGAATGGAGTCATTGAAAGGAAAAATAGAATAGTTCAAGAGGCTGCTAGGTCAATGATCACTAAAGCCAGATTACTGGAAGTTTATTGGAAAGAAGTTGTTCATGTTTTTGTATATGTATTCAATTGAGTTCAAGAAAGAGAAAATAGTACAAATAATCCCTATGAGCTATGGCATGAAAGAACTCCTACAGTTAAATATTTCAAGGTATTCGGAAGAAAATGCTATATCAGAAGAGATGAAGAAACTTTGGGAAAGTTTGATGCAATAAGTGATGAAGGAATATTTCTTGGATACTCTACCAAAAGAAAGGAATATAGATGATTCAATTAAAGACTGAGAAATATTGTAGAGAGCTCGAATGTGAAGGCTAGCGAAATAATGAAGAATTCTATTGATATTGAAGGATATGTGTCTGATGAACATGACTATGCATGAATAGAAGAAATTATGGAAGAACGGGATAAAGATGAGAAAAAAGTAGAATGAATAGAAGGAAAGAGAAGAATATGCTCTTGTGATGTCCCCTAGGACATCGAAGATAGAGGAATCATTTAGAAAATTAGATTATTGGAGACAAGACAAAAGGTGTGTTAACTAGAAGCAAAGTTGCTACTGAAGTAAATTTGTGTTTATTCTATGAGATTGAGCTGAAGATAGTAAGTGAATCCTATAAGGATGAACATTGGAAGGAAGCAATGAAAGAAGAACTTTTGCAGATTGAGAAGAATCAGATTGGGAATTGGTCCCAAGACCGAAAGACAAGAAATAATTGTCCATTGAAATGGGTATTCAAAATTAAGTTGAATGAGAATGGAGAATTTTTCATAAACAAAGAAAGGCTTGTGTGAAAAGGCTACTCACAAGTACAAGGCATATATTTTTAGGAGACTTTTTCCCCAGTTGCAAGAATGGAAGCTATAAGGATGTTCTTGGCATTAACTGCTTATAAATATTTCAAAGTCTATCAGATGGATGTTAATTCAGCATTTTTGAATGGTGATCTAGAAGAAGAATTCTACATGGAACAACTAGAAGGATTTCAGTTAATAGATCAATCAGATATGGTGTGCAGATTGAAGAAAGATTTATATGGATTGAAGCAAGCTCCTAGAGCCTGGTATGAAAGGTTAGACATGTATTTGATTCAACAAGTATTTAACAAAGGTATGATAGATAGTAATTTGTACTTTAAGATTGAAAATGACAAAATATTGATTGTAGTTGTATATGTTGATGACATTATCTTTGGAGGAAATGAAAAGATGTGAAAGATGTTTGTGGAAGAGATGCAAAAATAATTTGAAATCTCTATGTTTGGGGAGATGAATTTATTTCTTAGGCTACAGATTAATCAAACAAAGAAAGGAATTTTCATTTCACAGTCTAAGTATGTGAGAGAGTTATTGAAGAAGTTTGGGATGGATGGTTCCAAACCAGTAAATACTCCTATGGTGACTAGTTGCAAGTTGGGTAAAGATGATGATTCACCTAGGCTAATCAAAGCAAGTATAAATCTAGGATTGGTGGACTACTGTATTTGACTGCTACTAGACTAGATATTATCCATCTAGTCTGTCTTGTAGCTAGATTTCAAGAAGATCCGAAGGAAACACATGTTGCTATAGTTAAAAGAATATTTAAAATATTTGAATGGACCTCTAGATTATCGATTACGATATCATAAAGATACTGACTTTACACTTAGTGCTTATACAAATGCAGATTGGGCCGAAAGTATAGATGAAAGAAAGAGTACACATGGTGGTGCATTCTTTCTTGGATGCAAGTTGGTGGCATGGCTGAGTAAGAAGCAAGATTTAGTCTCTTTGTCTACTACTGAAGCTGAGTATATTGTTGTTGCATATTGTTGTACACAAAATCTATGGATGAAACTGATATTGGAAGATACCACAGTGCAATATGATGACCCCATTTCTATCTTCTGTGATAATACAAGTGCAATTAACATTTCAAATAATCTTGTGATGCACTCGAGAGTGAAGCATATATCTACCAGATATCATTTCTTGAGAGAGAAGATCATGAAGAATGAATTCAATCTTGAGTATGTTCTAACAAAGGATCAAATTGCAAATATATTTACAAAGTCTCTTCCTAAAGATACTTTTGAGTATCTCTACGAGAAGTTAGGGTTTATTTCCCCTCCTTTCATAAACTAAGATGCATTTGGAGATGCATTAGTTTGGTGGATTCATGGTTCTATCTTTTTGGACTGATGTTTTGGTGGCTACCTCTCAAGGGGAGCAAGTAGTTTCAAGTGTTTTCATTATGAGTATTTTGTTTTCATGTCAAAGGAAGATTCAGTGCACATTTTTTCCTTTTCCATTGATGTCAAAGGGGGAGAGAAAGCATTTGAAAAGGAGAGAAAGCAAGTAATGAGGAAGAATCTTTTGGGCCCTTGGGAGAAGCAAAAACAAAAATCTTGAGAAGTATATTCAGAACTGGTATGGAGTCTTTGATGGGTTTTTCACATCATGTGTTGCCATCAATGACAGAGGGGAAGTCTATTGTAAGAATGGAAAATGGAATGAAATTCTTTTCATTGATGTCAACTGGTCAACTGGTTATCTACTAGTTGTTGTTTTTGGTTGTATATGTTGAGGATATTGAGAAAATTTTATTAAAGGAACATTACAGGTATTTAGTTCTTACTCAAGATGATGATTTGATACTTGTCCCTATGTTTGTGTGGTTTAGATATGTTAGTCATGGTTGTTGAAGGTTTCTATATCTAGATTCTTGGCTATTGGTTCTTTGATAAGTTTGAGTTGTGTTCACCAGTTGTGAACTATATTTTTTAGTGTTCTAGCTGAGGTCTGGGAGAAATATTGTTGGTCTAGATTTCTCTTTAATGAATTCTTTTAACTCAAGCAGTTCTAAAGATAAGATGTTCTAATTGCATTGAAGATATTTTTGGTTTTTGGAAGTTTCAAGCTGAATCATTCTATGTTTTCTACACTGGTTTGGCCGACCGTGTGCTAAGCACCATCTTTGAATTTGATGAAGCATGTTGGATCTATTATGGGTCTCGATGAAGTATGTGTTTGGGTCACCCTCATTCTAATTCCACCCTAGGATGTATTAGCACTAAACTAATTTGAATTTGAAGTTGGATGGGTGACTTTGTATCTTTTCAAGGTTGGAGATAGTATAAATACAAGACATGAGCTAGTAATGAAAATTGTACACAAGAAAAGAAGGAAGATAAGTGAAAGAGCAGACACGAATTTTATGCTATTTTGAAAGTGTATGAGTTATGTGTGCGGTAGATCAGTGCAAAGCTTAATGCTGAGTTTCCAGATGTATTGAGCAGAATGTGAACTCTATCATTCATGCAAGTTGACCAGTGATTGTGTTGGAATCCTTTGTTACTTTGGGATTGTTGTCTCTCTATAACAAGTCTTCTTTGTCTTTTTTGTCTCTCTGTGGTAGTGAGCCCTCCAGCTTGTAGCCCTATTGGATAGTGAATCCTTATTGTAGGTAGTGAGCCTCTTTATGATCGGTTTTAATATTCTCTATAGTGTGAGTTAATCCTCACCATGGTTTTTCCCTCATTGGGTTTCCCACGTAAATCTAGTGTTATTGTTTTTGTGCATTGGATTTGATTTTTTGCATTGGCATTTGATGATTAATCATTTAAGCAGTTTATGTATTAGTTGTGGTAATTGAATTGAAGGTTATAATCTATGACTACTGATTCACCCCCGCTCTCATTTGTCCTATTCAACAAAATTGTATACCTTGACTCTGAGGGGTAGGTATTCACTGCTAAGAAATGGAAAGATTATATTGTAGCTTTAGCAAGAAGAATTTGAGAAAAGTAATAAAATCTTATTACTATATTAGTGATGAACATATCTTGGCACATCAAATAGAGGTGGTCATTGATGATGAATTAATGGTGTTGGAAGATTACATCCTAATTTTGTAGATAAAAAAAGTCACTTCCTCAAAAGACTTTCTAAATGAAGTTGTAATTGAAGAAGAAGATTAGGATAAGCCTAAAGAATGGTTGAAAGCTGACATTTAAGGGTGAATACCCTAAATAAATGAAAGAGTAAGTTGAATAATGCTAGAGACAAAGGACTTGAATAGGTTCCACTTACATTCCAACCACCAATACTTCTATACTTGGTACCACACTAGACAGGGGAGAAGAATGAGGAGTGCGAGAGAACAGAGGTTATCAGAATGAACAAACTTGTATGTTATAGAGGATTTTATTTGAAATAGGGTAAATCGAATGTTGTCATAGAGCTTGGAGAAATCAATTTGCACTAAAATCTCCAGTCTTAGTTAATTTGCTTGGGGACAAGAAAATGGGTAGTTGGAGGGAATGATGAGTCCAGTCATTAGATAGTTTTCTTTTGTTTTTATGCAAGTTCATAGACATTATCAAACACTTATCTTATATATATTCCTACACTATGTTATCTTTATGATTATTATGCAACCTTGAAATTGATTTAAAGTATATGGAAATATGGTTATAATGTGATGATTAATACATAATTTATGTGTGGACATGTATGAACTGTAATTGATATCTGTGCTAAGATATGGTTGTTAGTATTATGTGTATTTTTTGTGAACTAACTATTTGTAGCTAGAGGAGGTAGACTGTAGCTCACAACAACTACGAGGAGCAGCCCACAACCAAAGGAGTTTCCAGATACTAGAGTAGGGGAGGTTCTAGAATAAATGAAGTGCAACAACTTTAACATGGAGGCACTTAATGAAGATGGTTGTGCACAAATATGATGTCCAATAAATATGTTGAAGGAGAAGATCCATGTTGCAAATAGCAGTCTAACGAGACTAATTCAACCAATCCACGTTCTAGTTCGGTTACCACAGAGCCTTAGTCCTACTTGGACTCTTCTTCCCTTTTTCAACTTTACAGATTGTTAAGCCTTTATCATGCTCTGATATATAGGGATTGGTGATTTATGGTCTTAGTTTATATTCCATTTTTAATAAACTTCCCTCGTTCCTATATGTATGGCTTCGTGGTTGAAGAATTAGGATTTAGTTATTTTGTTGAAAGAGAAAATATAGTTTCCAAATATTTTTTAGTTAATTGTTGTTCTTACATAGACAATTTTTATTTTTTAAATCATGGTTTCATGAATAAGATATCTCAACAGAATATTATGTGATATTTTCGAGTTGTGCAATGGATGGTTTAAGTTATTATGATTAAGTTAATCTAAGGAGCTATATTTGAGTTAGATCAATGGAGACATCCACTTGAGCAAGGGCCACTCAAGGTAACAAGTTTACTAGACATTAGTAGGGACTCTACAACTTTATCAAGGAAGCTTCAAGATAAATGAATTTGATGGCATGTGAAAACCCTTAATTCTCTAATTTAAGTCATCAATCCTCTCACATTTACATTCTAAAACATGTAAAAATCATTTAAAAATGTGTTGAGATCTACATGGGCCTCCTGGAGGAGCCCTTATTAGACCTAAAAATCATTTTTTTATTAATTAAATTCATATATCTAGTGTGTTGAAGAATCTTTGAGCTAATAAATCTACTACAGACATGTTGCTAGGGAATGGTGTGAAGAAAACAAGTCGTAGAAACCTTTTGATTGCATTAAATGTGACATGTAAGTTAGTCTTATTATTTACTCTTAAATTTGCATCTAAATAATTAAACAATGAATTTTGGGCATAGTCCATTTTGATTTGGTAGTTGAAGAGCTCCATTATATCAATTTTAGGGTCTTCAACTCATTTCTTCTTCATTGTTACAAATCTTAAGAAAATTTGGGCACTTTTATATGAATTGTAGTTTTTGGATGAGAGAAACCCTAAACAAGGAAATTATGAATTCATCCCTAGCCAAAAAGTGGTGTTTTGGGCATACATGGGGTATGTGAAGTTAAATGGTGAAAAGTACAAGATTTTGAACTCTTATGGGGCAAGGGAGAGTCCATAAGGCATGAATTTGGTTGGGGAATTGGGTATTTAGATGGTAGGGAATGCATGTTATTGAGGAACATGGGAAGGGAGAAATACAAATTAACAATCCCCAAAAAACTATGATTTTTTATAATGTCAAGGATAAAGAGTCAAGAGTACCTTTTGATAAGTACCAAGGTGAAGGGAAGGATACTCAAGGAAAAAAAGTTAGATGAGCTAATATGTCTAAAGGAAAAGTTGGACTTCAATAAGGTGGAATGAAGGGAGAGCAAAGTCTGGAAATTTGACAAAAATAAATAAAAATTAGATCATTCAACCCTAGGGAAAGACATGTCAAGATAACCAAGTCTAACATTTTGATAATAAACAAAGGGAAACAAAGATGGGTGGAAAGGTATGCATGGTAGAGAAATTTTGATAACTCCAATAATTTATAAACTTAAACAATTTAAACTTCAAGCTAAACACTTATACCTCTTTCAAAATTTTGGAAAATACACATATTATAGGCAAATGGGGAATGATATAAGACCAAAATTAGGAAATTTTAACAACTTGGAACCCACACAAATATTTCTTAGATTAACTATTAATGGTTGCAAAATAAAGTCAAGGCACATAGATAGAAGGGAATAAAGAAAAAATTTGCGTTGCAATATTGAGTCCCAACACTTTAGATAATGAAGGTATGTTATTCTTAACCCCTAAAGAGGTGATGGATACCATGGTGAATAATTTGAGAGGGAAAACTATCATAGAGTATTTCATCCATTCAAAAAAAATTCTAGTTGAATATTCTACGTGGGAAGGACCAAAAAATGTTGGAGCACTCTAATCAAAATTTCTTGAGACAATTTTTTTTGGGAAGGGTGGACTTGTAATGTCACTTGTTCAATAAATTCATGTTGTGAATAGGAATTCCTTTCTATTCTATTTTTGATAAGCTAATATTGATTTATCCTAACCATATTGGTCTTCATTTCTCTAAGCATATATATTTTTGTGTCCAAACTCCAATATCAAAATTTTCTTGAGGCTTTGAGCTTTTCTATCCAAACATACATTTTTACCAAATATTTCTTCTTCCTTAAATTAATTATCAAATTTTTGGACTCTTCCCTTCTAGAATGCCCTCTCTTGACTCCATAACTAGACCATCTTTTGGCATACATTAGGTAGTACCCCAACCCTTGAACTATAACTTTCCTTCATTTTTTCCCTAATCTACCCACCTACCTCTCTACAAGACTTTGAGTGTCATTAATGTTGCATTTTGAAACTATACCTTCATAGAAGGGTTTCCAACCCGAGCAAAAATTGTTTAGAATTTATTAATTGGATTAATTACATACTTGTATTATCAATGGTGGAAGATAATGATACTTGATTTATTGTGGTGGTTTCAACCTCAACTCTCCTAGCCATCATGAAATATCAAGATTTATTTTTCGACGGGAACTCAATTTTGACTGTGGACAAGTTTTTATTATTCCTAGTTGGAAAAAAATTTAGGTGACTCATTCTATTATCTACATAAAAAATATAGAAAATAATACTTAGGGTGCTAGACTTGAGGATGAAAACCTTTAGATTTGTAGAGAACCAAAGGGTAAAAGTATAGAGTTGTGCCACACTTTTGGCCATCAAAATAGATTCTAGCAAAAATATTTTTCCCTAAATAGTTTAAGGTGAAATAGTTTCACTTGAAACCATGTGGAATGTATATAGTTTTGAAAAAAACACTTTCACTTGAAACCTTCAAAAAAAAAATTCTATTAAAAACTAAATTGGGGTTCGATTTATATGTAAATTTTTTAACATGAAATAATTTTAGTCAAGAGAATTTTTATCAAAATCCTTTCGACTAAAGCTATCTATGTGGCTGCCTAAGTGGCAACTTAACCCTTTTATGGGGTAAATTTTATAAAAAAATTAACTTCAACTCTAGATTTCTCCAACTAGGGATATTTTCATGAATCTAAAAAAATACCCCTTTGTAGGGCTTAGAGTTTCAAATTTGAAAACATTTTTTTGATAGTTTGATTAGTTTTATTACGATTTTTTTTTTTTTTATTTGTAAATAGGTTTGTATAATCAAACATGACGCTAATTACAAATTTTAAAAATATTTAAACATATTTTTAAAAAATGAAAAATGTATGGTGCACCAAAGAAGAGAAATCTCCCCAAGGGAGTATAATTTTCTAATATAAATATTGACTGATGAAAAGTGTTATAAAATATTGCTTATTCTACCCTTGAATTGTGATGACTATTTTTTAGGATGCTCAATTGATCAAAAAATCATTAGGTTTTCAAATGGTGAAAAAAAACTTATATTTATATATGCATTTATTCCTTTCTTACAATAATTATTTTGAAAAGCCGAAAAATGAATTTAAATTTGTACAATTAGAAATGTTGATGATAAAATATTAAAAATTGGGCCAAAATAAATTTTTCAAGGGAAAATTCGCTCTAGATTGGACTTATTTTGAAATTTTCAAGTTGTCGTTAAATAAATAATTTATTTTAATTCCCAATTTTATTATGATTTTTCAAAAAATGACAATAAAATGGGCATATAATTAACACAAATAGATCCAAGGACATAAGGGGGATCCAAATATAATGTTAAATTGTTAAGGTCGGTAATTTATGATGTTATACAAGGAAAATAAACACTTAAAATGGTCAAGGATTAATGAAATATTGTAGGACTCTAACACGTCACATGGATGTATGCTATGTTAATGAGAATGCTAGTATTTGAAGATGATAAGAATATTTTTGAATTCATCACAAAATTTAGGGTATTTGAAGTGCAAGTTATTGATTAAGAAGACAAAGAAGAGATATAATTACAAGAAAATGGTATCCTCAAACTAAAATCTAATGTCATTCCTAAGGGGATGATTGAACTTGAAATACTTTTTGATATAGATCAATTGGGAAGGAAAAAGGATCTTCCTAGGTCTGAAGGGGGAAAATATGAACTATTCAATCTAGAAGATGAAGCTAACTTGAAGAAAGTTTTGATTAGTAAACTACATACTCTTAAAGAGAAAGAGGGTTTCCAAAGTATTGAAGTATTGTAACAATGTGATAGTATAGAGCAATGACGATTTGAATACATGTGATACATCCATTATTACACACACCATTCCATTAAAACCAAGACTGAAACCATTTTGAAAAAAAAAATGCTAGTTAATGCACTCTTGGAACATCTAATTTTTCAAGAATTGAAAAACTATTATCATAGATAGAATAATCTTCCTAGTCTAACACTCTATATATGAGTGGTAAATCTATTGTCTGTTAGTAAAAAGAGTAGAGAAATTAGATTATGTGATGACTTTATGAAACTTAATAAGACTTTTAAGAAAGATAAGTATCTATTATCTTCATTAGATGAATTCTTGAATATTGTGAATGGATTGCAAATGATATCCTTTTTGGATGGTTATTCAGGTTACAAATAGGTCATGGTGAATCACAAGAATAGGTTGAAGATAACTTTCACCACTAAGTGGAGAACCTTCGCTTATCAAAGGATGTAATTTGGACTAATAAATGTAGGTGTTGTATTTTAGAGATTATTGGATATTACATTAAAATGTTTGATAGGTAAATGTATCATAATATACACGAATGGCCTAATGATATTCTCAAAGAATAGGGGAGATCATATGGAATATTTGAGAAAAGTATTACAAAGATGGTAGGACCATAGGATATCTTTGAATCCTAAGAAGTGCATATTCAAGGTCACATAAGGAAAATATCTTGGTCATATCATCTCAAAATAGTATTTATATTTATTTGGATAGAATTGATGCAATCATGAAGTTACAATTACTTGCTAATAAAACGGAGTTGAAAGTATATTTTGGTAAGATCAATTTTGTTAGCAAATTCATCACTAGTTATGTAAAGATAGTTAACCCCCTAAATGTGATGCTCAAGAAAGATACCAAGATTGAAAAGACATCTAAATCTAGAAAAATAATTAAAGAAATTAAAAGGGAAATATCTAATGCTCTAGTTCTAACTGGTCTAGAATATACCAAGCCATAAATTATATTTATTCATTTTCCTTAAATCATACACATGAAACTATTCTTACATAGAGGAATGAGTCTTAATAAGAAAAATGCATTTCTTTTATGAGTAAATTTCATTTAAAGATTCAAAGTTGAAGTGCCTAAATGTGTTGAAACAAACATATGTTTTGGTAAAGGGAAGTTAAGAAATTTAGACATTATATTTTAAGAATTCAATTGATTATTGTGGTACCTAATTCAATTGTGAAGGCATTGTTGAAACAAAATGAACTTGGAGAAAGGAGATAAAAATGGATCACTACTCTTCAATAATTTGGCATGGAAATCACTCAATGAAATTGGTAAGAGGTCAAGCTTTGACAAAACTACTGCTCAAATAGATCAAACCTGGCAAGTCACTAATATATTACATAAATGATCTTTAAGGAGGATTGGTATCTTGACATTGTTCATTATTTATTGAATAACAAGTGGCCTTCAAATTTAATAGCCTCACCAAATATAGCCCCAAGACTAAAAAGAAAAAATATATGATAAAAGGAGGGTGTGCTCTTCCAGTACAAACATAAAGGATTTTATTTGAGATATACAAATCACTCTGAAATGGATCAAGTACTGAAATAATTTCATGATAAATTTGTAACAACCCATGAATCACATATGGAAAAAAAATAGATTTTAAGGGTTGGATATCATTGGCCCACCATTTTCAAGGATACTCAAAATCATATGAAGCATTTCCATACTTGTCAAGTTGCTTCAACTGAAGGAATAAATTAAGCTCAACCACTACAACATGTAATAGGATTGTGTCAATTTACATAGTGGTTTTTGGACTTCACTGGTCCAATCAATCCATCATCATCATTTGAAAACAAGTTCATATCAATAACAAATAATTATTGTATGAGATGGAAAGAGGCTACTTATAGAAAATAATGTACTAAAAACATGGTAGTCAAGTTGTTGGAGGAGAATATCATAACTAGGTTTTGGATACCATATTCTCTAGTATGTGGAAATGGTAATACTTTATCATCTTTGAAGTTTTCTAATTGGGCATTTGAACATAGAAAAATATTAAAAATTTCCTCCAATTATCATCAACAAGGTAATGGTCTTGCTGAATTTACTAACAAAAATATGTTAGAAATAATCAAGAAGTTGATAGAAAAGAACCCAAAAGAGGCATGCATTGTTAAAATTTTCCCCATGGGTAGATAGGAGTAGTAAAATCATCCTTAGGAACTTCTCCCTATCATATAGTATATGGATTAGATCCCATCTTCTCAGTTAAACTTAATATTCCTACATGGCAATTCATTCAAGAATACTTAGGGTGGTGAAAAAATTGAAGTTATTCTACTCCAACTTCTTCATTTGGAAGAGAAATGAGATAGAGATGTCAAAAAAATTTCTAAGAATCAATAAATAGTCAAAATATGGTTTGATAAATGATCCAAAGTTAAATCCTTTAAGATATTAGACCTAGTTTTGTGTTGGGATAAAGCACGTGATAAGAGGTGAATGGAACAAATTTGAAAAAAAATGGATAGGTCCTTTTCAAATCTCTAAAATCTGAGGAGATAATACTTACAGGTTGAAAACATTGATAAGTGAGGATGTTCCTCTTCTACTCAATGGTCAATTCTTAAATAATTTTTGTAAGGCTTAGGAGTCCAAAAACTCCTTTGTATATAACTTTTTTGCTTCTTTTGTTCATAGTTTGAACTATTTTTCTTTGTGTTTGTTTGCTTTCTTTCTTTATTTTTCGTTTGTGTGTTGGGGATCCTCATTTTTCTAAAAAAAAATAATATGGAAAATTGTAACCTTCTTAAAGTAGTAAAGTTTTCAAAAATCTTATAAATAAAGGTTAGTTTCTATATAGGGTTGTAATTTTACTTTGAGTCAAGTTTCCTTGTCATGCCCCATGAAGGTATAATTTATCATAAAATAACATATCAAAAAAAATAAATTTTTCCTAATTTTGTTGGGGAAAATCAAAAGATTTACTTTGTTACCACTATGACTCTCAACCTAAAAACAAGTTCCATTTCTTGCTTGAGTTGAAAAGAAGAAAAATTCTTGAAATAAATATCAAAAGAAAAGAAAAGAAAATGTTGAAAATAAAATAAAATCAACTCATTAAGCGATTGAAATATCTCTATCAAGGTTATAGATGATTGGTTGCTAGTAGAGCTATGTTTGATGGAATCATAGAGATAACCTCATCAGGGCTATGGATGCTTAACTAGTACTGAAGCAATATCTAGGGAGTAATAAAAGGTTGAACCAAATCATGTAGCTTAATATAAATGATTATGTTGGCATTTTGGTTGTTATTGATGTCAACACTTGGGAAGACTATTGCACATATGTATATGAGATTGTTGGACATGTGTTTGGTATTGGTTGTCATTGATGTTGTGCTAATAGTGGAGATCTTTATTTTCATGGATGTTCATGGTTGGATGTTTTCATCCCTTGTTTGATGAGTTGTTGATGCTCATGGTTGGATGTCATTCCTTGTTTGATAAAAAGTAGAGATGTGTTGTGTATGGTTATTGTTAGAAGATATGATACCATGATGATATATTAAGATGAGGATTATAAGCATTAAGATGAGGACTAGAAGTAATGTTGAAGTTGGAGAGATGTTGCTAATGGTCTTTAGTATGTTTTATACTATCTCTTGTTGTTCTTGAGGAAGTATGTGTTGCTATAAGGATATTTTTGTCTTTGCATGTTGGTGAAAGGTTATGTCTTAGAAAGTTGCTTTGAAGAATATTTGGGGAAATGCTCTACATTCCTCCACCTTTAAAGATGTGGTATTGCAGTTTGGAGTTCAGTGTTTATGCTTTGTGGATGTTGCACTCCTATATTTTTAGGTCACTAGTGTTCTTGAGGAGGCTTCTAGTATTTGCAATGTATTTGCAATTTTTTGGTTGTCTAGACTGGTCCAAAAAATGCTTTGCATTTCTCCAAATTGATGTTTCTACTCTTGCAACTTGGTGAACATGTTCTCAGTGTTTGTGTTGTGTCTTAGTTAATTTTTCATATAATAAATTTTTCCACAAGTTGGTCAGATAATGTTCCATCTCTTAGTTGTATATTGTATGTTTTTGGGTTAAAGTACTATGCTTCTATTCAGTTTGTTGTGGTTGTTTGTGGCATGTGTGTTTATTGCTTTATCTTTCATTGTTGTTTATTTTTTAAAGTGTTGTTGATCTAATTAAGGGTCGTTGATCTTGTTAATAGTTTGAATTTGTATTTTGCTAAAGGGTGTAAGATCTGGAGGGTTTAAGTCTTGATAGATACTGATTCACCCCCCTCGCAATATCCGAGTGTGTTCAATAGATTATTAATATTTGAATTTTCTAAGGAAAAGAATGAATCAATTTCACACACTTGGGTATTCTTAGATGAATCATTTTATTCTTTAATGATGGTCATAATAACTTGTGGTTGGACTTATAAGAAGAAAATTAATTGAAGGAGAAATTGGAATTTCTATACTTAAAATAAATTTATTATTATCTTCAATATCCCCTAAAATATTATTGGTTTGCTTGGTTTGCTAGTTGTTATGCCTCTACTCAACATGCCCAATTTAGCTTTTAGCATAATGTGTACCCCCGTGCCTTTTATTAGGTTTAGATCTACCTTATAGTGTCAATGGTTTCCTCAAAATCCTCCATGTTTTGAAAGTTTATTTTCCCAAGTGACAAGATCCTATAATGGTTGAAAAGAGAATAAAAAAATTATGCCCATATCCTTTTAGAATTACCCTTAAATCCATTGAAATAAGAAAGTTATTTTCTTGCCAGTTTTATTCTTCTAATTGGCCCAAATCTAGTTCAATGACCTTTTACCACAAGGAAATTTCCATTAGAATTTCTCATAAATGGTCCTAATTTATGGAAATTCATTTCCTATGTGAACTCTCTCATTTAATTTTGAAGAAAATTCTAGTTATAATGATTTCTTTTGCACTCGATCTTTTATAAGCTAAAATTTTAATTATTGTAGATATTTGAGAATCATTTTAACTAAACATGTTTAGTGTTCAATTAAACCAGTTCAATTAGTATTTCTTACACATGGTAGTCTATAAATAAAAGTGAATAACTTAAAAAAAATTGACCCCTATTTGAACCCACTCAATAACTATCAAGCATTTGGTAGGTCTGATTGAAAATCTCCACATGTAATACATTGGTGACATCGTCATGAAATCATCTTTCCTTGAAAATAATCTCCTATCATCTAATCTATACCATTATAAACTTTCCATTTGAAATAGTTCCATTGGAATTTCCCACAATCTATATAATGATTCAACATTATCATTTCATCATGGTGATATCATCCATTCATCCCATGTCCTCGACTATGATTACATCACGATGATGTCATAATTTCCATTTGATGATGTAAGCATAAAAATATTCATCTAAATAAGATTATTAATAAAAAATTAAATTATTTCACTTAGAATTTCTCACATGACTAGTTAAAATAAAATTCATGCATAAGAGGATGCTTGTAGAGAAGTTGAAATGAAACTACACTTTTAAATCTTGTGATACAATTGGTTCACTTTAAAAGTACAACAAAGGATTGTTGAAAGGTAATGAAAAACTTAACATGGAAAATAACCATCCAACTTGATATTTCGAAAGAAAAAGTGTAGTTCTAGTTCAAAATCCAAAAAGTAATATTATTTTCTAGATTGCATTAATTTCCCATATACCCTCTTTATGCATTGAATGCATGTCCAATTCCTTTTTTTTTCATAAGTTTATAGCTCAATTATTCACCATAGTTCATCATAAATCAGAATTAGCATGTGAGAGTGTCTTAAAAGAATCTTCCTAAGCATAAAATTCTAGAGAAGTGTGATCAAATGAGAAGATTTCCATGCAATTTGAAGAGAATAACATTGCTCTAGCACAAGAGAGTGAATAAGAGAATAGAAATTTTGAAAAGCCCATCATAGAGGTTTGATTTTCTATAAATTCATGTACCTACCACATAAAACCCTTATAAAAATTGATAGAACTATTTAATGATTTATTCTACAAATTTAAATTTTAAGAAAGGATTAAGTAATAGGTGTGCAAAATTAGATTAATGTGAAAATAAAACCAAAATCCCTAGTTTGACATAACTACATAAAAGTGGAAAAACCTAGTTTAAATGGTAATCAAAACCCTAGACAAAAAAAATAGTAATATTAGAATTTTATTTCATGTAGGGTAAATGAGTAGAAGGGAAAAAGACATGAAGTATGAATTCAAGGGAATGTCTTTTTGTTCTCAGATTACCTCGACAGATGGAGATATATTTAATACGAACCTAGGACATGTTAGCATGGATGATTTACACCAGAGGATAAAAGATGACAATGCCCCCAACTGAGCTTAGAAAATTGTGTTAAATGGATTGGATTTAAGGTTACAAATTTTTTTCTATCCATGTAGTTCCCTAAATTGGTGATAGAGTGTATAAGAAATTACAATGTACGAAACAAGGAAGATGGACATGGGTAGAAGGGTTTTTGTAAACCTAAGTGTAGATACCATAAGGATGACATTTGACATTCCTTTTTATAATAAAGTAGGGTTTTTTTGAATGGGATGTTGTAGAAAAAAAATTTAATGAGGTATACAAAAGAATGATTATTATATAATGGATGAAAAATCCTAGGAAATTTATGTCCAAGTTTCCAAAGGCACTATATAGAAGTGATTTTTAGAATGATATTGGAGATATGGTGACACTTCTATGTTGATTTTCTAAGCTTCCCAGTGCTTTTACATTTGAAATATGAGTGCATTTTTATATCGAAGTCATTCTAAATGGTCAATTTATGACAAATTAAATATTATTAGTTACAACACTCATGAAAAAATAACTAATTTTGAACTTAATCACATGTTGTGCATGGAATCCTATCTAGGTTACTCCTTGATAGGAAGGTCTACATTTGCTAGATTGGAAAGAGAATGCACCCTTGGGACTAGGTCTAGACAAAAAATAGTGTATGACTATTTCCCATAGTTGGAAAATAAACAACCTACGATTCATTATAGAGGAGTTTAAATGATGCATTCTTTATGTGGTTATTAAAAACCATGAAATGGGATAAAGATGAGATTGTATCTGGAAGCTTAATGTACCATTGACAGTAGGTGAAGTTGGTTTATCGAATTCCCGAAGTTTACATATATAAGGATAATTATTTGGTAGTTCATTCAAATGACCCATATATCCTATGGATAAGATGGTCTTTTTGGAATTGGGTGCTGCCACAATAATGGGTTACATTTTTTGGGACATCCTGATTTTTGCTGAAATCACATATTTTTAGAAAATATAATGATTTAAGCCTTAAAAAGGTTTCATTTTAAGGGTTTTAATTGAAGAGGGTTTGATCAAACCCACTTATATCAAACCCCCTTGGATAGAAAGCCGCTAGTTTTAAACCATACCTATAATGGAGTCTCCTCTACACCTATCAAAATGCTGATAAAAAACCACTTTTGATTTACCTTTTAGGGGATCAAATTAATTTATTTTTATTTATTTTTTTAAACATGTAGTCATTATTATAAGCTTCCCAAAAAGTATATTTTTAAATATATTTAATTTTATTATTATATTTATTTTTTATTTCTTGTGAATGTAGGTTTTTCAATGAACATCAAGGTCTTTATTTCACACATACGAAAAAATAGGAAAAGAGAGAAAAAAAATTCTTTAAAATTGATGCACAGTAGCTATTGATGTCCTTATTCCAACAAAAAAAAGAATAAGTTAATTCAAATGAATACAAAAAAATTTATGCAGCTGAAAGTATAATATATCCAAATTATAATTACTCTGAATTAGAAAATTAATTAAAAAATATATATGCAACAAAAAATTATGAAAAAATATCCATCCACTAGATAATGGTGTGAAAATTTGTATTAAAAAAAATAGAATTGTATTCTTTCTATAAAAAAAGTTATGCAGCTGAAAGTAAGCATCTTTTTTTGAAAATGATGTTTAGTAAAAAAAATAAGTTAATAAAAACTACATAAAATAATTTACAATTTATTTTTAAATTTAAAAAAAATATATAATTAGATTCTCAACACAAAATATCACAAATCACTAGTTTTCTTCATCTTCAAATTCTTAATGGTTTAGCTTCTATAGGCGTACAAAAGTCAAGATCTAGTGAAAAATGTTGATTTCAATGTCAAGTTTGGCCAAAAAGTGTCCCATTATTGTGGGATCACCCAATTGGAAAGGTAAATAATAGTTTCTCATGGTCTCCTAGAAGATAAACATTGAGTAGGGGTAAAATTCCTCATTAACATTGGTTGGTATGTCTACAATAATCTTAGTTATGTAAGGTATTAGGGTTAGAGCTACAACTAAATAATTTAGAAATATATGATGAAGTAAGAAATAATTATGGTCCATATGGAAGGATGGATGATTGTGCTGCTTCTTCCATGAAACATGAGAAAAAATTGAAGACTTTTAGGAAAATTATCTTGATGATCATGAGGTAAGGAAGAAGTATTACTAGAGACTTATTGTTAAACACATGAGAACTAGTGGTACACATATAATACCCTAAAAGATCAAATTTGATAGTGAGGTCTTGCATTTCAGTTGCAATACAAATAAATTTTTTAATGAACTAATAGCGAACTTTAACTATTCAAAAAAGAAGAATCTTCAATTCAAAATCTCATAGAGAATATGTTAGATGGTTCCATCACTTCCAGTTAAATTGTCATATACAAGCCTTGAGATTAAGAGGAGTGGAACTGGCATACAATAGAGATACAACAAAGAAGAAGAAGGACAAAAAAAACTAGTTTTTGATTATTTTTTAGTGAAAAAGAGGAAATTTTGAGAGATTCAAATAGCCCAACTTGAGGAAGGATCAAGTGTGTTCAAGGCTCCTCTTGTCCTTGATATTACCATTACAACAACACCAAAAGGATCCACCACAATTTCCAATCAACCCTTGAGTGAGCTATACCTATTATCAAATCAATTACACAAGACATTGCACTTGCTTCTCTCTCACAAACACAAGTTGCATCTCCAATACTAACTCACATTATTCAAGTTACCGGGGAGATAAAGGCACAAGGAGGAAGATCCATGGGTAAAAATCCAATGATGTAACACCCTCCAATTACACTATAAAAAATATATTCCTATCTCCTCCATCCATGTCCAATACAATCAATATTGTAGAGGAATTGAAGAAGGTTGAATTCGGAAAAGGAGAGGTAACTAGCAATAGAAGAGTGGAATCATCAAGTCAACATAAAATAGAATAAGAATCTGCTATGTAATAGGGGGAAGATAAATATGTTGAATAAGATGAATAACTTGAAGGAAGTCTACATGGGTTCAAAAAGAGTTGGTTGAAATGTAAAAAGACCTTTATTCTCCTCAACACATTGTTTAGGATACAAATAAAGAGACTAATTTAAGTATAGATTTAGTAATTAAGGAAATAAACTTGGAAATTCTTGATGAATCTATTGATAAAAGAAAGGAAGCACCCATTCTTGAGGAAGTAAATATAGCTAATAAAGAAGTTAACATTGGATCTCAAATTGAGTAGCTTAAAAAGTAATAAGAAATAAATTATTCTCTAGAACACAAAGTAATATTGGGTGAAATAAACTAAGAAGAGAATATAATTGAGTAATTAAATAAGGGACTTGATTCCAATGCCCAAATTGAACAATAATTGGAGCAACAAGAGGAAAATATTCCTACTTATGAAGAGGTTTAATACTAGAATAAGTTCATTGGGAATGAACCTAGGCTATAGATAAGCAAAAGACAAAAGGGATAGATCAAATATGATCACTTACAAGGTCACCATGTAACATGAAATCAAACCAAACCCCAACATCCTTGCCTAGCTTGTTAGTAAAATTCAGCATAAGAAGCAATTTGAAATTTTCTCCATTGATTTAAAAGTATGATGCAAATGATTGATACTTCAAAGTATAAAAGGAAGGCTAGGGTTTTATCATCAGTTACTAGGGATGCATCAAGAGTAAGAATTACACAAGTTACAACTCCAATAGTGGCTAGAGATCAACAATATATAACTCCTATGGAATACCAAATATCAACCATCAATCTAGGGTATTCAACCAAAGAGTAGGAAATAATAGATCTAAAAGCCAATGTTGATGTTTTTGTTGTAAGAAAGGAAAAGGATAAAAAGAATAAGCACAAATTAAAAGAACTAAGAAACTCACATGATATTTGTAGTTAGTAGATCAACTTCCTACTACTCTTGTTCTTTTTTCTAAAGATGAATTCTCCTCACTAGATAGGATGAAACATATAAGAACCATGATTGAGGAATTGATGAAAATGGAAATTTCTAAAAGAGAGGAAACATTTAAAATTGCACTAAAAATGGGAGGAGTTGCTAGAATGGGAAAACAAATTTTAGAAACTGATAGATGATTGTAAAGCCTAATTGGAGAAAAACTAAATTGAATTGCCTAGGCTTGGGGAAATCAAAAGTTTAAGTGATACATTTTGATAAGGAAGGGTTGGATGGAACAATCACTGTTCCATGCTCTGGATCCTTGTTTGCAAGATCTCTTAGGTGTCTCTACCACATTAACCTCTAGGTCCTACTTCATGTATAGGTACCCCCGGTTCTACTCACCAACCCCACTATCATCTCACTCTCAATCTACCAAATCTCCCTTGGTGCAATGCCTCCATTCTTCCTTTAGCCTTCAATCTTCCCTAAAGACTAATTCCCTCCAACAACTAAGTTTAACTTTGCAGGGGTGTTGAGATGTTTCCAAAGGCTTCTAACCATCTCCCTAGGGTTCTTGACAATCCACTATGCTCCTTTTGTAGTTCGCTACCACCAAACCCTCAGTTAGGGTTTATTAGGCTATTAGCCCAAGAGCTCAATTAGGCCTCCAACTCCGAGAAAATAGGCTTATCCTTCTAAATTTCCAAAGAACATCCATTCTTCCTTTAAGATTCTTGATGCCTATTCCCTTCTCTCAAAGAATTTTGGAACCTTGGGTCTCCATTGTCCGTACAGTGCCTCAAACTAGAAATGTGCATAAACCTAGGTTATTTTGGGTCTTCTCCCTGTCTTCTTGTAGATTGTCAAGGTTTCCTCTCACCAAATGAATTGATGGAGTCTCTGCAATGTACCCACAACTTGGTGACCATCACTCCATCCCTTTCCAACAACAAGCTTGCTTTGAATGGGCACCCCTGCATTTAATAGTGCTTTCCACTTATTGTCTCTCCTAGCCGGGCACTGTCAAGCTCGCCTAGGACACTAATGGATTTGACCCCAATTTTTGATGGTAGATCGTCAGAATTTTGACAATCTATTGTTGACCGACTAATGAATCGCACAAATCAGCACCGTCGCTCAATTTTTTTCTATACCCTGACGGACAATAAAATGTCGCCGTCTTGATGAAAGCTCGTCAGAACAATGATGCCCATTCCGTCAATCGCGCGACGAGCAGTGACTAGACTGCCGGTGGAACACCGTCGCTAAAGCGTCGAAACAACGTCATACATTCGTCGGAACCACCACGACATTTTTGTCAGTCTAGAGACGAAAAATGTCCAGAGCATGGGCGGCATATCATCGCTGAAACGTCAGAGCATCAACATACATTCGTTAGGATGGAGATGACTGTATCGTCGGTCTACTGATGAATAGTACCTAGAGCAAAGGTGGCATATCATCGCTGAAGGGTTGGAACAATGACATATAGTCATCGATCTAGCAACGAACAGTTCCCAAAGCATGTACGGCATACCGTCACTAAAGGGTCAGAGCAGCGACATATAGTCATCGATCTAGTGACGAACAGTTCCCAGAGCACGTGCGACATAAGAGCGTCGAACACGCGACGCAATAGGCAAGTCATTATGGAAAATTTTCATCGCACTCGCGATGAAATAGGCAAGTCATTACGATGAAAGTTCATCGGGTACATAGCAAGGTCGTCGGGCATTTTTGAGATTTGTTGCAATTTCGACGGAACATTGCAGTTTTTTTTAGAAAAAAAAAACTATTCGTTGAAATGTAGGCATATCGGGGTGACTCTAGGCGATATATAAAATTCATGCAGTAGGCTCCAAAGTGCATCCATAGGGATAATGACAGGACATAAGGTTAGGTCAATCAAAGAGAGAAAGTTCATATGCCAAGACGATGAGCATTTAATAAGGGTAGTAAAAGACAAGATGGATTGTCATCAATGCTCAGATTGGAAGACTTCATTACAAAAATTTAGATCACAATATGATTAACCCTATTTGGACAAATGCAATGACATTAGTGTCAAGAGTTAAGAGGCCATTCAACTTTGCATTTCAATAAATTATTGTATGGATTGAGTAAGTGTTCACAAGGTAGAAAAAGGTCAGTCATATGATTGTTTAAAATATCAATCAACATGTCAGTTGTTGTGTTTAATTAGGCTTATAGAGACAGGGATTTATCAATTTTTTCATACAATATCTATAGTCTAAGCTCTAGGTCTGCATTATTTGGTTACTAAGTATGAGAAATGAATAATTGTAGAATATGGAGGCTATGGATGATATTATGATGGCCACATTTGATGTTGATAAAAAATTGGAGCAAAATATAATACCTATGATGAGTCATGAGATCAAGGGGACTGTCATGGACAACAAGCACAACCTACGAACTGGATTCTAATTTTGCTAAAAAAGAAAAATTCAAACTAGTGAATACTAAACTACACACTAGAATCTAAATTTGTGGAAAATGAGTAATTTGGTGAGAAAGAGCACCTACAATGCATCTTGGATACTTAGCTAGTGTATTAAAAAATGGGATTGCAAACCCAAAATTATTCTCTCTAGAAATTCAATAGAAAAATACAGAATGTTATCCTGGATACTTAGCTCTTAGACAGTCAATAAAATAATATGAGCATGATTATGAATGGTTTTACCTGGTCCCACTCTTGATCTCTCCATGTTTGAGAACTTTCTCTTTAAGACCCCACGAATCCAATTTGATCCATTGCTACCAAAAGAGATATTAATGTGTAAACAAGGAGCCACATTTAGACAAACTGGTTGTTGATTTATTCTAAGAAATTTAGAGACTACAAAAAGAAGATACTTGATGGGGATCATGCGGGTTTCCTAGAGAAAGCACTGCAATGTGGCTTCGAACAGCAATGAAAAACTTTGGATTAGCTTCACAGTAAATCCTAAAGTATGACATTGAAAGTTGCTCAGGTACTGGGTCCTCTCCCCTAGATTAAATTAAGGAAAACATTATTGTAAACATTATATGTATAGAAGAATATGAATGCAAAGGAAAATGGATATTAGAAAAACATAAATGTAAATAAAAGTAGTGTGAGTAGAAAATGAATCTAAATTGGTCTTGAACAAATAAAATCATACCCAATTAGCATTAAGTTATACTGACCTTGTACTCATTGCCATTGTCAATCTTGAAGGTTACTTTGATGCCTTCTGCAGAAACTCTCTGGCCACGAGGCAAGAGAAGGCGGAAAAACCAAGTGTATATTGATGACTTCCTGACAATCAAAAAGAAACAAGCAACTAGTCAACCCTATTAGAACAAAATAATCTTATGAATTGATTTTATTTGTTTTACTAGCTAATGGATAGTGGACCTAGTTCTCTTGAATTGAGATACAACTAAGATGTGCTGACTGTTGATTTTAGACTACCAATATTCTGCTTCAATCTCTATAAGTTACTTTTGTCTTAAATATATTCAAGATAACTCTGCAAAAAAATTCTCTGATCTCTTAGAAATTATGCAGATTAATTTGTTAATACTTCTCCATTTTGATATTTTCTTTCAAAAATTCATAGAAAGATATGTAATACCATATTTGAAACTTACATATTTTAATTTTATTACATATGTTGGATGAATGAAGTAAACTATGCAATTGGCAGGTGTAAAGCCAAATTCCTTAACCCTTGCCAACATCCTTCTTTCCTATTTTAAGACACGTGCTTTGGAACAAGGCATGAAAATCCATGTAAGTATAATGAACAAGAGATTTTTGTGATCAGATATTATATTACAGTAATTTGAATGAATGTAAGTAGAGATATTTTAGCATACCTGCAGATGGTACAAAATTTCATGGTTAAGTGGAAGCCTCCCATCAACAAAAAGATCCAAATATCCGTGTATCTATCTCAATTGAGCCTCTAAACCCTTCAAAGCTGTCAAATTTTCCACTAACTTGTTATGCACAAAAGTCAAATTTTAGAGACCACTAAATTAAAAATAAAAAACATTACATTATGATCCAAATCCACACACAACACAATGTTCATAGTGAAAAGTTAGCACTTTCTTTCATCTTTGCATATTGATTTGATGCTTCAAACGATGCATTTCTTATATTGAAAAGTGTGTTTCTTACCTTATTGAGCTTCTCTTTGTTTTGAGAATAGTTTAATATTCTCTACTTAATAGGGCCAACCACATGAAGGTGGAAGCTCATTTGGCCCATCTCTCCCCCCCCCCTCACATCACTCTCAATTCCCCATACCCGATCATATAACATTAATAATTCATTCATCCATTAATAACATATAACATTCATTCACTCATCCATTAATAAAATATAGCATTCATTCATTAACATATAACATTTATTCATTAACATATTCACATTCATTCATTAACATATAACATTCATTTTTTTAGTTTTTACATATTATTAAAAATATGGTTGTCAACTTGTCATAATATGATTACAATCACTTCTTTTTTTGTTTCTTTTTTGTAGCTAAATAAAGCTGAAGTGGAGTATCGTTTTCAAAATCATCTACCCCCCCTTTAGTTGTTCTGAGCTCTGCTCGTGATCTTAATGTATGCCTAGTCGTGTACTCACAACGTGGACGCGGCTACAAGGGCAGGTCTGCTGCAATAGCAAAGAAATGTTAAATTGATATGTTTTATTATTATTGTTACATGTATTTCATTAATTAAAAGAACATTAGAGTGGTGCTCTTTACTTGAATTGGCCACATCATGTTCTTGATATTGTCTTATAGCCTCATGCTCAACATGCTGAACACCCTCTAAATCCTGATCTGGAGTTGAAACACAAAAGATTACATTAATTAATACACCAATTTCAATTAAATATGTTTAAAAGAACATTAGAGTGGTCCTCTTTACCCAATGGAGCCACATCATGTTCCTGATCATGCTCAACATGTTGATCACGCTCTACATGCTCTAAAGTTGAAACACGAAAGGTTACATTGATTAATACACCAAATGCAATTAAAGATGTTTAATTGTATTAATCCATACTATGTTTTGTATAGCACATGAATACATCTAGTACCGAGATGCACACCATGGCCTTCATCGGTAGGTTGTGCTCCACCCTCACTAGGCTGCATTCCAATGTCATGTGCAGTATTATCATTGCTTATTTGTGTAAAAACAAATAGGCACATTATTATGATAGAAATTAATATTGAATAGATTGCACAAGTATTCAATTTGAAATAAACTTTATTGAGTTTATTTACCTACGTGTTGGATGCAGTGGAAGATTGTGTTTGCCCAGTCAAGACTCTTAGCTGTTTAGTTAGGGCTCCATAGCCTTGGTGGAAGGCAATCTTCAGGTCCTCTTCTGTGGGCACTCTGTTGAAATCAAAGCCCTGCATTTTTGCATGTGATCATGAATTTCGCTTCCATGGTGTGATCAAACCAAAATTGTTTTCAATTTATTATTTGGATGCAATATTTTATTTATTGATACTTACAAATCGTGCTGTTGTTTTCATATAACCACTAGAGCCAAGTTTGTGTTGCCTATGTTTTTCAAGTCTTGCCTTTGTTGCCTTCGATGTGTCGGGAAGCCTATGAAAAAATTGAAATATGTTAGATTATGTAAAAAGAAAGAGTAATCAGTATATAATTAAATTTTTGATAGTATCACATACCTTGCTTGGCCCGGTGGTGTCTTTCCTTTCTTCTTTTTAGCCTTCTCCTTTCCATCCAACACCAAGTCCTTCCACTCCCTTTCTGGAATCATGGGGGGATGCTCATACTTTTTGTTCTTCTCTAAATGTGACCTATATTGGTCCCTCACATACTTTAGATAGGTACCAACTTTCTTAAGGACCTTGGTTCGGTTGAATGTTTTATCACTGAACAACACAACTAAACAGTTAATGAGCTCATCCTTTAAATCTTGATTTTGGGCATTCCACCATGTACATATGGTGGACCCAAAGAGCTCCAATGTAATATCACTTAGATGTTTATAAAAAACATCATTTCCTGCAAAATGATCATGGGATCATTAGTCTATAAAGAGTGATCAATAAGTAAATTTCAATTGGATTATATATAATAATAATTAAAACATTTCAATGTACCTGGGACCTTCTCTATCTTTATGGGAAGGAAACCTTCGGTCACCATAAATGTGACCAGTAATGTTCCCGTACTAGCAATATGGGAAGATCCAGGAAATGCTGCTAAAACATCACCAGTACTAGCAAGCTCTGTATCTATAGGTACTGACACATGTGGTGGCATGTGTTCGCTGCCAGACGGTGGACTATCGAATGCCTGCATGGTATGTGTTGCCGATATTTCAGTCGACAATATAGGTACGGATGATGGGGTCGGATAAAGTGTTTTATGCGCAAGAAGATCAGGATTGACACTTGTACCGTCCCCTACTTCCCAAGAAACACTTGTAGTACCTTGATCATGGCCAACAGCATGATGAGGATGCAAACAATCCTATAAAAACAACACATATTTTAGTTCATGACATAAAAGAGTACAAAATATAAAACCATGAATGAACTTATGTTATAATTAAAGATCTCATGATAGCTTACTTGCAAGTTTTGTGCTCTCTCAGACAATAGTTTAACCCTTTCACTTATCTCATCTGTTTGAGGCACTACGAATACCAACTTAAGGATTTCTTGATTGCATTTTGTTTGGGCCTTCCTCATCATATCCGCAAGGTTTGTGGAAAATGCGATGCCATCATCGCATAATAGTGACTCCACCTCCATATGGATGTTCTCATGTACTGCTGGTGCCTTTCTCCGATCAGCCGACTGCAACAAAAATATTAAAAACATTATTGAAATTAACCCAATAAACTCATGAAAAAAACATAATAATAAAAAATTTTGCTTGTATCTAATTTGTACAATTATAATGAGGTAAACCTATCAGATAGAAGTTCCTGGAGATGGATCACGATCTGCACTCTGGGCTAAAGCCTTCCTTGTATGATCAATGTCCCACTGTGACAAAAATCAAATATAAAAAACATTACTAAAATGAAACCATTAGACTTACAAAAAAAAACATAGTAATAAAATGGTATATTGGAGTCATTAATTGGAGGTTGGGTAAAATGGTATATAGTACATACCACCCCCATAGTAATTGTCTTTGTATCTAAGCGATTCAAATTGTAATCAATTAGCAACTCTTCCCCTATAGTTATTGATTTAATCGCACATATGAATACACAATTTCCCTCTCATGCCTCAAATATACAATTGGGTTGCTTATTTGTTGACCCAGGTCATGTACTATTTATAAACCCTACAATATTCCCTGATGCTTTTGGCCTCCCGTCAATGTACCTAGCCACTCCTTTATTTTGATCCTTATCTTTTAGTTGTATATAATCTGTTGATAGTGCATACCTACGCATACTTTGTGTATATCGAACCAGCTGCATCCAGTTTTTGTAACTGTAACAAGGTCCAACATACTCCATCAACTCAGTAACTTTTATGTAACAGACCTTTATGTCGTCCATGCAAAATAGGCCCAAACCATGTAATGATGATGGTGCTATGTGATATATCCTCTCATTGACACAAAGTTCAGTGTTTATTGGAGGAAGTTCCTTGGGTACCCATTGTTTCCATAGATGTTTGTACCTCAAGGGCACCTCGATGTTGCCTATGCTCTCATCATCATAAGAACATGACCCCCCTTCAGCAAGAAAAATTCCATGCGTTTATGGAATTTTCTTCTAATCTTTTGACCTCTAGTTGGTCTCCCTCTTTTAGACCTACTACATGTCTCACTTTCCTCTTCTCTTCCTGAATTTCCCTCGCTCGAGGAAGACAAATCTGACAAATACCTATTTGGTGGTACCTGCACTCATAAGGATGTTGGATGAAGTTCTTCCATGGTGATGTGATCCAAAGGTGACATTATGATTAATCTATCATTTCATCGCTAGAATTTGACAGGTTATAAGGTAATCAAGTCTTGATAAATTGCAAGTTATTGTTACTACTGTCCAAATGTATCCATCACAAATCAAATCTACTTAAGGTTTTAACTCCCAAACTTTGTAACAAGTGTTAAATGTGACTATGGTCCACCAGTTACACAACCAAGGCCTCAAACGTATTCTCTAATTGTAATCAAAGGACTTTTGCTCTTCATTCAAGTAAATAAAGTTGAAGCGAAACACCACCAAGTGGTTTATTGGACACCTACATGACTAAAAATAGCAGCAAATTTATATTTAATTTCCATATGTCTAAGTGGTGAATGGGGAGGGAGTGTGTACTAGGTTTGGTAAAGTCATCATAAGTTTATCAATGTTCTAATTCTCTATGATAAGGTTTCAAAATCTTCAAATAGTGAAAGTTAGTGCTCATAGTCATTTGAAACAACAAAATTTTGATTATGTATGATGGTAGGATTTGATAACTTAAAATAATTGGCTACCCAACAAACTTAAAGTTAAAAGAAACTTTTTCAGTTTAAGGGGTTAGCACTTTCTTTCATCTTTGCATATTGGTTTGATGCTTCAAACGATGCATTTTTTATCCCACTTCTAAACCTATTGTATTCCCATCCCATTGCAATTGTTGGAGGAGTTGACACCAAAATTTCATATCAGATACCACGTTCTTGAAGCAATTTTCTGTGTTTTTAAAATTTTCTGAAGTTCTTTTGTGTTGTATGGATCCATACAAGCTTGAAATTCTTTGAGATCATTGGTATAGATAAATATATGTCTTCCCTTTCATTTTCATTTTTTCTGAAGTTCTCAATCACTGTTTTGTGGGATTAAACAATCAAATATAGGGACTGCCCTGTTCTGCCTATGTAAGGGTTTGAGGGCTAAATAGAAATGACATCCACCAATCCACCCACTGTCTTGGAACTGTAACTCAGTGGATTGGTGTGCATCATGGTGGATTTGATGGAGTTTCAAATCTTGTTCTTTGAATTCCATTTATGTTTTTCCCTTGTCGTGGCTTGTTACATTGTTTGGGAGGAACCTAAGGTTGGGTACGTTTTACCTTGGCTTTCATAAATTAAAGGACATTTGATGCAATCATATGCCTTGTCAAAATTTTAACTTAATAGTAAGGGCATCATGAGTAGTTTTTTGGGCCCATTCAACAATCTCCGATGCAAGGATTGAATTGTCTAGAATGTATCTACTATCAAGAAAGCCAATTTGTTTACCTCTATGACTATAACTCAAGCAATAGGTTTAATTGTGATGGCAATGATATTGACAAGGATTTTTTAATCTAGGTGTTGAGAAGCATAATTGGCCACCATCCTAGGAAATATTCTTCATTCTCACTTTTAGGTGTTAAAATTTAACAATACATAGATTGATGAAAGAGCCCAAAGAGCATTTCCCCATGATATCCAAGTATACATAGCAGCAGTCTTCTCTTATACGGTTGGACATGATTTCAAGAAATTAGCTAGGAATTATTCATTTAACCTAAGGTTTTCTCATAATGCCATCATTGGAAAAGTATGATCAAATTCTTCTATTATGAAGAATTGGTCTATGTGTCTCTAGTAATCACTATAAAAATGTGAAAGACTAAGCTATTTTATTTTTTCTGTCTTATCTTATACCATTTTATGAGAATGGGGGAGCCAATGTATGAGAAGATCTTTGGAAACTAGGCATGAAAATTGTAGGTTAAAGAGAATGGGTGTGCCAAACTTATAGTACTCATTATCCCTTGGTCGTTGATTTTCCCTTAGTGCCCTCAACCTCGTCCTCGGTGCTGGTATTGACCTTGTTTTAGCTCCAAACTCTTCGTCGGCGCTAGTATTGACCTTGTTTTCACTCCTCCAAACTCTTCCTCGGTGCTGGTATTGACCTTTCACTTGTCCAATTTGACGAGCTACAACCTGGTTTAGTTAGGTTTTAGAGTATGTTAATTAAATTTAAAATTATGGCGCCATTGAGAGTAGTGAATATAAAGCAAGCCAAGCCCATTATGGCGCCATTTAGAGTAGTGAATATAAAGTAAGCCAAGCCTATTATAGTCATGAGGAAAATAATAAAGCTCCTAGGATACTTTGTGAAACCATTTTCCTTGGTTAAAGGGAGGCCATAAAATATTCCTTTGGATTTTTTCAATCTTCAAATATGAGGATTTGCAAGGTTGTTAGCAACATGAGTAATGGAAATGCGTGCAACAAGAATTTTTGAACACACATGGAATCTCCTTGCCAAAGAAAGGGGCTTCATAATTTAATATGATAATTTTTCTCAGCTCTAGAAATGATATGTTTCCTTAAAGAGGAAAGAGATACCTAAAAGGTAAAAGAGATGCTTAGGAATCTCAACACTTCCTTATGATCACCCCCCTTCTATCCATAGGAATTGAACCAATTGTGCTTGGCTAAGAATAATTTCCTATAACATTGAGTTTTATGCCACTATATATTTGACCTTAAAGCTTTCCAGAAAATATCTAGGCATTGAATATCCTAAATAATGTCACGTTTGTCCTCCAAGAGAGTGAGAAAGGAGTCATTAGGAAAATGACCATTGAATAGTTGGGCTAGTGATGGCAACGTTGATAGTGAGATGGGTGGTCATAGAGGTGGCCTACAAGCTATATTTGGAAAAAAAGAAGGATAGAAGCCATTGATTGGAGTAGTGAATATTGACATTGCTGGTGTTTCCTTGTCCAACAAAGGGTCACTATGAGAAATGGTGTTGGATCTAGCATTGGAATTTACTCTTTTCTTCTAACAAAAATGGTGATAGGCTAGATGTGTCTAATACTAGAAATATTCTCCCCTTCCTCCCATGAAAACTTTTATGGGAGAAGGAATACATGATACTTTGAATTTTAATTATGAAGACTCAATGGAAAATAAACTACTCCCTCTACTATCATACATGTTTTTGGGTTTATTCTTTCATTCTTCATGCTTGGAAAATTGTTCATTTGGAAATGGATTAAACAAGTGGAAAAACTTGGGCATGCATATGAGCTTATGAATTGGAACCTAAAGGGTATGTCATCAAAGGAATATTTCCCATTTCTAACACTTTTTTGTTGACATGAGTTTAATAATACTATGGCTCGTTGCACCATAGAATTTGTTAGAGGTTTCCTAATATGACATATCTATATGATCCTTGCTTAATTAGTTGTTGGCTTTTATCTTTTTCTTTTTCTATTAATGACTTGTTATATGATTGCATAGATGATATTTTTAATGCCATTGGGACATATTAGTCTATATAAAGTTGCTTTACTTCTCAAAGTATTATCAATAACCTTATTAATGAAAATAATGAAATTGTCATTTAATGGGTGCTTGGGGAAGGGTATTGAGTTTTACCCTAGTGATAATTGTTGGTGTCTATGTATCATATTGCTTTGGCTCAAGAGGGGTATTGTTATCCCTTGCGATTATGTTTGAGGAAGTTTTCAAATGGATGCTATTTCCTTCAACCAAATTGATGTCATTAAATAGTCTTGTTATGAACCCCTTGCAGGTTGCTTGGATAATGTTAGTATTGGTAATTCTGGTCCTTCTAATTATTATGCCCAAGCTTCCATAAATATGCATTTACTTAAAAATAACGATATAGTCACTTCAATCAAGTCACTTATGGTTGGGAGGTTTCTCCATGGTATGATCATATGAACAGGTTAGTTTTGCATGATAGTGAATAAGCCTCAAATTTTTGTGAAGCCTATTCCCTTAGGTGAATGCTTGTGTTTTCTTCCTACTAAGTTCCAAATGTATATTTCTTAGTTTAATATTGTTTGCAAGGGTTTAGATACTATAGGGGGTATATGATGCCACACTAAACTCACATCCCCTAAGGAGGTGAGAAATAATGCCATACTATGACATTTTTTTAAGAGGGTAGAATTGTTCCCTACTTTGAGTCCCTATGTTGCTCTGGTCAAGTCCTTTCAAAATAATTTGCTTCTTCATAAAAGGATAAAAAGGTTATCGTGGGCGGTGTTATATTTCTTGTTTCAAAGGAAACCATCAGAGCTGCTACTAGGTTCAAATCTCTTGGGTAGGAAGGTCATTAATAGGGAAAAATGATGGACACGGAAACCATCAACCAAATTTTGAAAAGGGGAGAACTCATCAAATTATAGAATGGTTTAGTAGAGTTCCAATTAAGTACTTCAGTGTTGAAGGTAGTTTTAAATGTGTTTTTCATTACCATTTTTCACATGACCATCTTAAACATAATAAGATTGCTTGTTTTCCTTATTTTGTCCTAAGTTCTCTTAACTGTTTAGGTAAGGAGGTCTTAATGGATGAATTTGTGATGCCTCTACACAAGGGGTTAATTTTTAGACTCCATAAGTCCACCTTGTTACATTCTCTTAGAATTTTGTTAGCTCTCTTATTTCAAAGTCTAATCTATTCCCTACCCCTATTCTTATCAAAGCTAAAGGTGGGAATCTTAGTGATTTGCATGATCCCTCTCCTCCTAAGGGTAAGAGAAAACCTATCAAACATTCCTCGTTCCTTTTCAAGCAAAAAATTAGATTTGATGATGTGCGTAGTAAAGTGGTGGAGGGAAATCTTGAGCTTGGTAAAGTTGTGGCTGATTATGATGACTTAGGTTGCCCTAATCTTTTTCCCATTGGTTCTCTATTGAAAGTTGCCTCTCATATCCATGTGGACATTCCTAGTGATGTTGACATCTCCAAGACTTAGAGTAAAAACCATAAATTTTAGTCCTCACTTGTGGGAAACAATGACTAAGGTTCTTATTGTTGCTACTATTAATAATAAGATTGCTATAGGAAAACCTTTTAAGGGGAACCTTGTAAGAAGATCTAATAGGTTGGTGGCCATAATTTATACTACCCCTAGCACTACACCCAATGTAGAATTAGTTGTTTCTAATTAACAACAAAGGCTTTGTTGATCACAAGGACAATGACTGCATCAATAGTGGGAACAAAGAGTTCAGTCACTGTCAAGAATTCATGTAAGAGGAACATGTTTCTCTTTCCAATGATTTTGGTGTGAACCTTTTTCAGAAATGAATGTTCTTTATGACACTAAGTCTTCTAACATAGGGGATGATTGAATTTAGTCCCTAGAAATGATATGGTGGCCATGGATGATGTCAAGGGTAAAGGAATTTAGGTGGAAAATAATTTTGATCTTGTGCATTTATGTTCTCATTGTGGCCATAACACCAATTATATTAATTATTTGGAGCAAATTCTAGAAACTTTGGAGGAAAGAGTTAATAATGTGCTTAATTTTAGTAATAAGGTGATCCATAGGTTACTTCTATGCTTCTACTCCAGAATGTTGTGTGGGAGTTCTAGAAAAGAAGGTTGAAGGGTAATCTTGGTAGTCTTGTTTAAAAGAAGGATAGAAAGAAATACCCTAAGGATGATATTTTCTCTTTCCTTTTTAAAGATTGGGGATATGTGACTCCCCAAAAGACATGCTGCAACTTGTAGTTTTTTCTTGTTGTTTGTTAGCTATTTATGTGCTATTTTTCTTTGTTCTTCTATTAATTATTTATAGTTAGTTATTTTTTGGTTTTTCTTTCCATATCCTCCGGGCTTGCTATGTAATAGGGTTGGGACCTTGGTTTCCCAATTTATATATAAAAAATAACCAAGTTGATTTATCCTTTGCAATTATTGTGATAAAGTGAGGATTTGGCATAGTTTAATAAGACACCTCACTATTTATTGCTAAATCTATTGTATTTGCTTAAGATATCTTAGAAATAATTTATCCATGTGTAACCCTATTCTTGAAATAAGTTTCAATTGGAGGAATTAGGTGCTTTAACACAAGGAAGAGAACCGCACTCCTTGAGATGTTGAATCTTATCACTCAAAGCCTTAAATTCGTTAGTGGAATGACCATGAACTCTATGATATGCACAAAATGAGTTCTTATAATAAAATTTATTTCATGTTCTTGTGGGAAGGGATATGAAGCAATCTTGGAGGAGTCTCGACAAGATACCCTCTTGACCAATAGAAGATTTTTCTTTATTTTGTGACAAAGATATCTCTTTCTTAGTACAAGATGTCATAATTACACAAGACTCTTTAGATTGTGAGATTTTTTTATCTCCTTTACAAGAGGGTGTAAAATCTAATGAATTCCAATAATTAGTGTTTTATGTGATGACATTGACATTAAGTGAATATTTCTTTATTTTTTTCGAAGGATAGCAATCAAGACCACTAGTGTCTATCAATTTGGGATGCAAAACTATTAAAGTCAGATTAGAAGAATCTTTTGTTAGAGTGTCGATATTGAGTGAAGGTTTTTTCGATGGTTTGATTTCTATCAAAGGAAAATAACCAAGACCATTAGTTGTTTCTTGCATGTTAGATTCTATAGGGAAACAAATACCTTGTTCTCTAGCACCACATCCTTTTCCACTATATCCAAGTTGTTTCATAAGTTCACAACCTCTTCTATAAAGCTTTTCATTTCTTTAGGATTTAGAGGTTGTTGATAGTCAGCTTCATTAAAGTTTTTTGTGTAATTTATTGTCTTTTGTTCTAAAGTTGTTGAGGTGGATTCTTTTGAAGAGTCTTCTGAGTTTTGTTTTGACATTACTGCTTTTTCTTTTCCATTTGTAGACTCTTTGTTTATGATCTTGTATTCTCCCATGAATGTTGGTGTGGAATCTAAGGAACCCCAATCATCTTCTAATAGCTTCATGAATTCTTCAATATGTTTTTCTTTGTCTTTTTGTTGCACAGGTTCTACTTGTGTAGTTGTTAATTTTTTCAAGGGGTTCTCTTTGTTTTTCTCAAGTTGTAAGACACTATAAGGTTCATGATCAGTGTCAAGTGTGTGCATTTTTTTTTTTTAGACATACTTCATTTTGTAATGAAGAGTAGAAGGCACCTCATGCATCTCATGAATCCAAGGTCTTCCTAGAAGAAGATTGTATGAAATATTATCAGGCATGACATCAATAGGTGTTTCTAATGTAGCTTTTCTAGATGTGATAGGCAAAGTAATCACACCGAGTGTTTTCTTTCCTATATTGTCAAATCCAATAATAGATAAAGAGGCTAATTGAATTTTTGATTTGTCTACACCAATCCTATCCAAAAGGGATACACTACACACATTAAGGGATGAGCCATTGTCAACAAGGGTTCACTTTATCCCTTTTCTATTGTATTGATCTATGATCATGAAAGCATCATTTTGTTTTTTCACTTCCAAAGGGAGGAGTTCACTTTGGTGGAAAACAATGTTAGAATTTATTCCTTGAATCATGGCTTCTATGTCATTTGGGTTTGCAGTAGAGGGGACCACAACTTGTTGCAAGGCTATTTGAAGCATAGTGTGATAATTAGGCGAATTTTGAATTAAATCCCATAGGGATAGCTTTGCAGGAGTATTCTTAAGTTGTTCAAGTACAAGATCATACTCCTTCCCACTATGTGAAGTTAAATGGGGAGCACTAGGAAAAATGTAATTAGGCAAAGGGGGGGATGTTGAAGTTGTTTGTGTTGGTTGCAGATTTTTTCTAGTGTTATATGTATGAGCAACAGTATTATGACTTGGCTACTGCAAAACATTGTTCTTAGGTGGGTAAAGGATAAGTTCAAGTTTTTTTCAATTTTATTGTTTGTGTGAAGGTGGTAAAGGATTAGAGGATTCTTAGGATCTCCCATGGGATATGTAGGAGGTCCATTAATCAAAGGGGATCTAACAAACACTTGTGAATTCATAACCTTAATGGTCTTGGTTTGATGTATTTCTAATAAATGGTAATATAGAGTCACCCTTTTATCTTCATCTAAGGAAGCCACCTTATATTATACTCATTTTCCTGCACCATGATATTCTCCCTAGGAGGAGAGGTTTTAGGAGAACTACAAACTAAATGTTCTTGACATTTAAGGATTGGTTCTTCCAAAATAACTTCATCGCAAGTAGGGGAATGATCAATGGTTGGATTTTATTTCTTGTCAATGATGGTGTTTCCTTGTTCACTAATGTTTTTTCTAGGGGAAGAGAGGAAACCAAGATTCCCATGACCTTCATTGATTTTATTTTCTAACATCAAAGTATCTTCTTCACAACTAGGAGAGATACTAGGAGAAGAACAAATGTGATTGTCATGATTATCCAAATTTTCACTCTTTTGTTCCCTAATATCTTCTAAAATAGGATAGGTAAGGGAATGATCATAAAGAGGGTTATATACCTTAAACATTTGATCATTAAACACCAAAATATCCTCCTCACATTCAATTTCATCCTCCAAAACATTATCACAACAGGGGAATATGTTGGGAGATGAATATAGACTAGATGAAGTTTCAATGATATCTTGTTGTATTATGTTGTCATCATGATTACTACGGTTGTTTCTTCTTGTTCATAAATTTCATGCCTAATAAGAGAGGTAGAAGGAGAGAAACAACTAGGATTCTCAAAACTCTCATTGATTGGTTCTTCTGACACCAAAATATCTTTTTTTCCAATAAGAGAGATATCAGGAGAAGAATGAATATGATTCTTAGGAATGTCCAAGGTTGTATTATATTTCACTAAAACACTCTCATAGGGAGGGGATTTGAACTTTTTCTTAGCATTCCTATAAAGGTAAGGTACTAAGATTTCTTGAACAAAAATTAAAAGCACTTCTAACCATCTTATGCAATTCTTTAGAAATGTAAACAATGCATATCCAAAGATGAAAATTGCTTTTATCCAATGTATGCAAAACTTTAAGAATGAAAACAATGTATATCAAAAAATGAAAAGAAATTTTATCAAACTTATGTAAATTTTTATGAATGTAAACATTGTATATGAAAAAGTTAAAAGTACGTTTATCCATATGATGCAAAGTTTTAGAAATGTCAGCATTTTCAGATCTAATGATGCTTGTAATTGAAATTATTTCAAAAATGAGTACCCTAAATTGATTTTTTTGACCTAGATGCATAAAACAAATGTTACCAAAGCTTTCCAAACTTATTGTATATGTTACTAGGAGGCTTAGGAAGCATAAAAATGAGGTTTTTTATGCTATAACAGGTAGTTTAAAATTTGGACTAGGACTGATTCGCCAAAGGTGGTGATTGAGTCCCAGTAGGTATTTTTTCAAAACATTTAGAAAATTTTAACCCCAACCCTATTTATTGCTAAATCTATTGCATTTGCTTAAGATATCTTAGAAATAATTTATCCATGTGTAACACAATAGTTTAAAAATATGGATAGTGATGCCTAGATTAACTTAGATTTTCACTTGGAATCTAAAGTAGATCGACCTTTAAGAATTAAATTTGGAATCTAATAGACTATGTCAAGGCTTCATTAACCACATCAAAGATAAGTATATTCATTTTAAACTACCTTACAAGCTAAAATGAAGTGGCCACCATCAGCAATCGTGTTCATTCATTGATGTCAGGATTGTGGGGAATGGTCAGGATCAACTAATGGTTGATCGACGGTCATTAAAAGATCGTTCCAACATCTAGCTCCCTCGACAACATCATGTCTGGGAACTAACCCATGTTGGCCCTGTTATTGCATTCATAGGGTTTGGTACGTTGGGTTCACCACAAAACCCCTCACTTCATAGCTAGGGCAAAATGACACTTTCTCACTCCTAAGATCACTATGATGAACACCTGAGTCACTATGGGACTCGAGGCGAGAGCTACTTCTTTTCACTCCTAGAAGGAAGAGTACTAGAACACCCTTTCCATTTGGTGTTCGGCTATGGACTCTCAGTGCAACCCGGTTGCATCCCTATGGTGCTCCTTTCCTTGAACAACCATACCTCCCTATATAAGTTATTAGTCCAAATACTAGACATCGGTAGGATGACACCGTACTCTAGGCTGACTCCCCCATTTTTGACTTCTCATCACCAATAATAGCCCATGCATAGGGACCTTCAACCCTTGATTTGCAAACTCTTCCTAGCCTGGCTAACATCTTGATGAGTCCAACTCACCTTGTAGAGTTGCCTTACCCTTGCAACCTACCTTAACTCACCATGACTTGGCATGACTTGACACTTCTTTATGCTCTATGTTGCTATGCCCATGCTACCCCAGGTCATCGGCTTCAAAATTAGAATCATGTAGATATGCCTGAATATAAAATATTTAATTAAATTGATAAGTATGAATTTGTATAGAAGGAACTATAATAGAATTGAATAAAAAATATTGTAATGTAAATCTATCAAAGTTAGCAATTTCGATCCATAACTCACCTCCAAAACTTTGGCTACTATTTTTTGGGAATGCTCGTCGAAGCCTGGAATCTATGTTTTCAAGCAACCTCTCCCCAAAGAAACTCATTTCATCTATCAATATGTATCTAACATGTGATATTTCTTCTTGGAAAGTTGTAAGTAGTCTTGTCCTTTCTAGTTCATTGAAATCTCTTATTGGAATTCTTCGCTTTCAATGAATGGTTGAAGCACCAATGTTGAATGTTGCAACTCCAGTAGGTGTGAATAGAAGTAGAGGAAATTGTTTGGGAGAAGAATTCTTTTCTAGTGCTAGGTTATGTGTTAGGTTATATAAGGTTAGGTTATATAGTGTTTGACCCTAGTCTCAAACACTACAATTAGGGTCGGGTTAGGTTATGTGTTTTCTTTAGGATTAGGTTTGGGATTAGGTTTATGGTTATGGTTAGAGTTTAGGGTAATCTCTAAATTTAAGTTTAAGTTGTAGTTGATTATTTTCCCACAAAAGGAAACTAGATCCATTTTTTCTCATGTTCATTATAGCCAACTATGGCTTAATCTTAAATTTAGACCTTTTCTTGAAACCTAACATCATATCCCTAATCTAACCATAACCCTAACCCTAATCATAAGATTGACTCATACCCCGACCTTAACCCTAGCCCTGACAATAAACCTAATCCTAACCCTTAGTTGGAAACTAAACCATCATTTTCTCATTAATTTAACCCTGACCATAACTTTAACCCTAACACTATTTCTCAAAACCATAATCACAACCCTAAACATAAACATAACTCTAACCCTAAACCCTAAACCATGATCCTAATTCTAATCTAACCCTAACACTAACCTTAACTCACACCCTAACCTTAACCCTAATTGTAACCCTAAACTAAAGACAAATGGTACACCCTAAACGATAATCCAGATCTTAAACCTAGCCCTAACCCTAATCATAACCTAACCCTTTTTCTTGAAACCTTAACCTTGACCCTAACCCTCACCTTTATCCTATCTTTATAACCCTAACCACAACCAAAAATCTAACCCCAACCCTAACCCTAATTACCTAATCCTAAATATTTTTTCTTTTATTAATTAGTTGCATTCACTCTAATAACCCTAAACCTATCCGTAAACCTAACCCTAGCCCTATCCCTGGCCCTAATCCTAACCCCAACTCTAAGCCAAATATAAAAACAACCCTTAATCATAACAATAACCCTAAAACTTAATTCTAAATATAACCCTAATACTATAATCCCTAATTGTAATCCTAAACCCTAACCCTATTTTCATATCTAATCCCAACCATAACCAAAACTATAAATCTAACCCTAACCCTATTTTCATATTATGTTTTCCTTATGATTGGTTGACTCTTATACTAAATCTGACTGTTGTTTGTGTTTTGACAAGAGTAGATTAATATTTTTTTAATTTTTTATATGAAGATCAAAATTACATGCACATAAAATGAACCATAGTTTAGTTACAACACTTGGTCTCTTCAAAATAATCAGAGAAGATTAGGGAGAGGAAGGAATGCACACCAAACTACAAAATAGGGGTAGTTGTGGCTTTGTTGGTTTTCTTTATATAGTCTACTTGTTTCCTATAGGGATAAATAAGCCCTAACTATACAAATGAAAGATGGTTGATTATCTACTGAATATTGTTTTGTGTGTTTTGAAATGGAAGATATCTATGTTGGAAAACAAGGGTAGACAACTGAGAGGGGGGGTGAATCAATTGTTACAAAATTGAAACTTATTTAACCTTATTAACCTTTAATCTCAGATCTAATGAATTAACAGTGAAAGCATGAATCAACAACACATTAGAAACACACATAACACCAATATTTTTGTGTACAAACCCTGTTAGGGGAAAAACCACAGTGGAGGTTAATCCACAATTTATACCCTATTAAAAGTATAAAAGAAATGAATAAGGAATGCACATGCATTCAGGAACACTGCCTAGAGCTCACTACTCAAAGGGAAGGCTCACTTCCTTACATAAGGTAATCAAATTAAACCCATCTGATGAGGTTGAACGTAGAAATTGGCTTCTTCAAAATCCTGATGACAATTTCAGTTAGGCACATAAACACTTCTTCATACTTTGTGTAAACTTCTTCACACTCTGCTCTGCATTCAAATGATCTAATCTTTATTCACACATATCTCGCATACACTTCACATACATTATCTCTAAATGAATAAAGCAATTGCTCTTATATATCCACTTCATGAATTTATATTAACAACTCTGTTGGCCAAAAAAAATAATAGATGAATACAAACTCTTGGCCCAATTCATGAACAAATCTCAATGCGCACCAACCTAAATCGATCACAACATAATGAAGACCTAAAGCAACATCCTCGAACATGCCAAGCATTCAAAAATTAATCCACAAGGATCTACAACACGCTACCACCATCATGTCAACCAAGAACATGAAAACTCGAACATGGAAAGGAAAAATCTTTGATCATGAGCACACTAATCAACGTGGACGTACCACAATAATAGAGTATGAGATCAAGAAATGTCAACGAACATCTCAAGAGCATACACAACAATTCAATTCACCAGAATTACATTCTCTTCTTTCAAAACACCAACTATAGAAACAAAATAACTGTAGGAACACAAAAACTCATAACTCGCTCCAATCTTGATGCACAACTCTAAAACTTCTAGAGGATATACTAGATAGGCTCAAAAACAAACCCTTTAATACACGACTTCAGAATACCAATGTAAAAATAATTTCACCACTCTGATCTTCACAACTTCACAGACTATCTGCAACATATTTATTCTAATTTTCTCAATATCCTCGACATATACAACCTTTAAGACATTAATGCTAATAGTGTTGACATCAATGACAACCACATATCATGAGCAACACAACCACAACATCCAACAATCTACATCTCTATAAAAATTGGTATATGCTAATAGTCAACTTATTATCTTATTTATAGCATTTTCTTAGCTTTTTATACTAAAAAATTCAAGGTAGAGGGTAACATGATTCTTTGAATTGGATACTACATAAAAATTTATGTGTTATAGTCATTACTTCCATTGTTTGCATTTTCACATTAGGATGCATATTTTTTACAATTAAGAGTCTTTTATTGTCTTGCCAAAATTAAGATTATTAATAATTTCAAACTTTTATAAACATGTATGGAAAATAAGTCCATAAATAAGAAATATATTGTAATAGTTTCTTCAACAAAGGATAAAAAAATCATGTGGACCGTACAAGGATTGTGGTGGGACTTAAAATTTACTACTCGTGTGGTATTATCGAGGGAGATCAATAATAATCCTTCCTCGTGGATCTCGCACAATCAGATTAAAGGCCCCTGAGGGTACTACGAGGTCTGCGAAGAGGCGACACGTGGCTTGGTTCTTGAAGCGATAGGGCTAGGTGGGACCCGCTGTCTAGTTGCAACCTCTTGTTTTCTTGGGTTGTGATTGGGCATGGTTCTCCCAGGGCGCTGATGTGGATTTTCAAACAATTGTTGGCTCAATTGAGTCATCCGACCTGCCATGTTCAATCCACACTAACGGTTCAATTTTTCTTGGGTTCCTGTTCATCCACGTTGGGAGTTCTTGCTCTCTACAAGTTGTCCTCATTAATGGTACGGATTTTTTCAGTGGATCCTTGCCTGAATTTCCTACGTGCAAACACTATTCTCCTAATAAGTGCAATGATGGCTTGTATGCCATGCCTTCATAAGCTAGGAATAATTTGTGGTGGCTACATCAGCCACTAAAATGCTTGAATGCTCGTGCTGCATTCGAGCAATTAATATTATCAAACCAATTAACTCTATAAATGCTCATTGTGTTATCTGGTATTATCATCGCATTTTGAGTTGTCTTGATTGCAGGTGGTTGAGTCTCTCTTGTATTTTGCGAGGTGTTCTTTACAATGGACCCTTTGGCTATGCACAGAAGGACCAAACTCGAGGTGAGAAATTTGTAGCCTGACAGGGTACAACCTATCCTTAGCAAGCCTGAGGTTGTCCATGATGCTAATTTTAAAGGGACAGGGACCTCCAAGTCCCCACTGGTGCTGTCTTCTGGTTCTAACGGTGATGGGTCTAAAACTGACTCGGACTACCAACGTTACTTGGCGTCCATGACCAAGCTATTGGGGGTCAATGAAGAGCCCCTCGTAATTGCCCCAATAATTGTGATAGCATCGTGCCATGCTACCAGATCATGTGTTAAAGCAGATAAAAGGAAGTTGGTCTCGCTTCTTCCTAAAGCAAGGACCAGGTGCAATCGCCTCTACCGGGGTCGTGTGTCTTGCAAGTAGTTGCAGTTGTTGGGTGTGTTAATTTTGGGTGGTGTGTTGATGTGGACGTATGTGTGCCTGCCATGCTCTTTTGTCTTTAGCTCCGGTTCGTTACAATGTTATAACTGTTTTGATTCCTCCAAATGATTATGATTTTTTCTAATGATGAGGAATGTCAATTTCAATTTCATTCTAAATGAAATTCAATTTTGGAATGAACAATGTAGCCTATTGCTTTGTTGCTCTCCTATCCTATAAAGGAGATTTTATGGCTCATTGTTAAGGGTTGTTTTTTTGGGTCTGAAGGCTTAGAATAGGTACAGTTAGTGTTAATGCAGGATTTTGAAGGTATTATGTAGGAAATCATGTTGGGTTGGGAATAGTATGAAATAAGTATACTATGTTTTTGTAATTACTGATATCAAAAGAAATCTAAAAAAATTAAGACATTTTGCTCTCTTGTGTATGGGCCATGGATTATGAATGGATTTATCAAGGGTTTGTTCATTCAGTTTCAATGGTGTAGTTGAAAGTGTAATTTGTTCTCTTGCTTTGACTTAATGAGTTAATCAAATGCTTGAACACAAATTGCATGTTTATGGTTATATGCTCAGGATTCACTAAGGAGTAATGTTTTAATATACTGACAAATCTCATGGTAGCAAAGCACTATGGTGATAAGTTCAATTTCATCTGAATTACGTTTTATATGACTCCCACCCAATGGATGAGGCACTAGATAGTATTGGTAAATTCCTTTTAGGTATAGGACTGTGACTCTAAGCATGGTGATTCAATACCCAAACATTTTAACAAATATCAACTGCTGTCTCTTTTTGGGATATAGATCTTATGATAATTTTCAATCTCCTGGCTTTGGGATATTTGTACTTATTATTCTTTGGTTTTTCCACAACCAGGGTAATGACTGTCTGTTAGTGTTAGTGGGGACTGCATCTGTAAGAAGAAGTGTTCTTACCAATCATGAAACATTCTTATAAACACACTTGGGTTTACCCACCTTGGTTTCACAGAGCCAAAAGTGTAGGAGATGTCAGTCTTTGACTGACTCTTGTTAGTTGGCCACTAGCCTTTGCGGTTCTTTATAACGGAGGTTGGCTACCTCTTACAAAATTGCAAATCCTATGTGGGAAAAAACACCAACAAATTGTAATTGAGATATACACAAAATGGATCTACATTGAAAATTCACCAAAAGTGTAGGAGATGTCAGTCTTTGACTGACTCTTGTTAGTTGGCCACTAGCCTTTGTAGTTCTTTATAATGGAGGTTGGCTACCTCTTACAGAATTGCAAATCCTATGTGGGAAAAAACACCAAAAAACTGTAATTAAGATATACACAAAATGGATCTACATTGAAAATTCGGTAGGAAAATTAAAGCAAATACAATTGGTAGATGCAAAACCAAATAAATGTGAAATTGTGGACTATAATGATTGTAGAATATACATAATGGATTTTTTTAAAGGTTTTAGAAACTTTCAATCAAATGCAATTGGTAGATGCATAGACAAATTTCACAACCTTCACCAAAATCCTTGTCGATTTCCTTAATATGGGAGATTTGGAACAAGGTATAGACATCCATCAAAGCATAATATGAAGATGAATTTTCTCAAATGTTGTGGTTGTACACTCCATTTTCAAATCTATGTAAAATGTGGGAGGATAGACAAATCTTGTGAACTATTTGACAAAATATCTCAAAGAATTGTAATCTCATGGAATACACTCTAATTAGCAAAGTTGCATCACTACCCTCATAAAAATCTCTCAATTTGTTTTAGTTTCTATTGTGTTACTCAATTTGAAACTTAATTGTGATACATTAAGTTCATTTTCAAATTGTCATTTGTGTGTCAAGTTTGTCAAAATCCAAAATGATCAATTATTAATAAAATCATGGATCATGTAATATTGGGATGGGTGACCTCCTAGGAAGGCCTAGTGCTTCATTGCTTTGAGAATCATTTAGACACAATGAGTGCTAAGTGGACCATTCATTATCATGAGAGATGGGTTCTTGTGAAACACTACTCATGAAACATGGGTCAATGAGTTTGACTTGTAAAACTACATAGTTGAATCCTGATAAGAATATCAAAATTTGACACAATGTGAAAAATGCTTCCTACTTGTCAATAGATCATGTTGTCAAAATCTAGAATTTCAAATTATGAATTCTTTATAATTATTCAATAGATCATGTTGTCAATTGAACCTATTGGCATTTTTTTACTGCAACCCACACGTGTTTCCTAGAAGCTCCTATGAACTCCCCACATTCAATAATAAAAGACTAGGAACAATATGGCCAACTTTACGAGAATAGCAATAAGGCTAATTCTCCCACACTTCGGACTCTGTAAAATCCAGGAGGGTATTCCCTAACATGTGCTCTTAACATATAGCATTTAAACAATTCATTTAATTTGCACAAAGGTAAGCAACAAATAGATCCCCAATTAATGTTAAAGTATCAAATCCTTCAATAAATTGGCTATTCCTTAAAAAAGACTCATGTCCATTTAACAGAGAATCGCAAACTTCACATAAAGTAAATTGATAGGAAATGTTTGAGTAAAATATCCTGATTCCATAACACAAAACATACGACAATAAAACGTAATTAGAATTCCAATGCCATATCCCAGCACAAGGAGTCAAAAGAGAAAAATGAACTACAGGGTAAATTTCATTTTGAACACTTATGATCTATTATGAATTGCATTACAACCCATATATCCATACCTGAGTTTATTAATCATTTATGAATCCTATTTTTTATATTGCATGAATTTACTGGTTAACTAAAGCATTTAACCAATCCTTTGATCCATAGTTGTAGTTAAACATAATTCACAGTAAATAACAAATGAAAATCAATAAAAATCATCTTTGATCGATATTTCATTAATAATCCATGTAACATAACACAATAGAAGACAAAATAAACTCCAAATATTCATAAGTTTGATACAAACATGCTCAAAAACCCCATGATTAGCAAAGTTCTCCAATCTAACTCAAAACTTTTTAAAACCTGGACTTACAATTCATACTCTCTATATTACTAGACTCTTATTTCTCATATCATGGATATTTCAACCGACCACTCTCTCAGCCCAGAATTCCCTTTTATAAAACAAGGGAGCCAACAAGCTTCAAGTCAGAGAGTACACATATCCATTTGTAATTGGACTGCTAACTCCTAATTCAGTTACTATCTATTATGTGAGAGGAGAGCATAAGACAAAGATCATCATTAGTTGATAAGGAGGAAAGACAACATCACTCCTAAGGCCGCTCCCCATACATTGAAGGCATGCTTAGTTGTTATAGTATTAACTCCACCTCAGCACCCTGTACTTGGAGTCAAAAGGACAATGAAATTTTAGAATATAATATCTAAGGCCAGACCTATATTTTACATGACCAAGTTGCAATTCTCGACTATAACACTGATAATTCCAGTTCATCAGTGAACACCTTTTTCCATAATTCAAACTCCTCCTCGGAAGGCCACTGGAAAGCCACAACCTAATCAACATTGTTTCGATAGGGAGCATACTTTACCATTATCAATGTGGCTTTTTTATCAAAGCTCTCTAAGAAACTTATAACAAAATACAACTTTTCCAATGTATTCTCTAGCATGCGGATGTCAGCTTTTTTGCATATCTCATGTCTTTGAGACATCATTATATTGTTCATTCACTCCTTCCAAACCTACAGGGGTTTGACTTCATCTTGACTATGTAAAATATGAGGCAATGGGGTCAGGTCCTTTCCATCATACACATCTTTCAACAATTTAATCTTGGATTCCATTGGGGCAGAAAATCCTTGAAAAATCTGCTTAACAATTCCCTTGACCAATTGATATGTTGCAATAATAGTAGGATATTTATCACCATGCTTTTTTGCCCCTACTGCCATGAATCTCAACTTCTCCATTCTAGGGCTCCATTTGTTTAGCAATGAGATAGCCAATTCTTTATCCCTTGGAAACATTTTTAGTGCTTGCAAAATTAGGACATAATTTGCATGAACACTGTTTAGCTTACTCTGGACCGTTTTGTCTAAATGTTTCAAAAAAGTGTCCACTATCACTGCATTGTTTCTCCCTGCTGCATCCTAGATTTGCTTTACCATATCCTTATATTCTTCAACCTGCTGAATCAGTTTCTCCCTAGAAAGTCCCCCTCCAGGGCTAGTAGCCCTCTCAATAGCGATAGGTACTTGTCCCATATTATATGGAACAATAGCCAAAGACTGTGCTTGTGCAGGAGGTTGAGACTGCTCTACTGGTGGGTCGGGAATAGTGTGGCTAGAACTGGCTTGCTTTTGAGATCTCATGGTATCCATTTGTTGCCTCAATTAAGCACATTCAGTTTCTAAATCTGCTACCTTTTGTTGACTCTTATTATATTCAATAATAATTTCATTATATTTGCCTCTCAAAGTATCCTGCTCCTTGGTCAAATCTTCAACAGTTGCTCTGGTGAATTTGGCAACATTCACAACCATATCAGCACCTTCCAATGCTAGGGTGTCAACAACTCTCCTCACAACCAAGTGACCACTGAAGTCAGAAGGTTTTACAACAATTGGCTTTCTAGAGCCAGTAGATAGGGACCAGATTGCCAATGCATCCCATTCCTCACTAAAAGCCGATCCCTTGAGTGCCAATGTAGCCTCCTCTTCAGTAGCAAGAAGTGGCTTATTAGCCCTTCTTATTGTGTCAAACACCATAGCATCAGTGATATCCCATTCTAGGAGTAGTAATAGTCAACTTTTTTGTACCAATTTATGACCCTGCTCTGGTGTTATTGCTTTGAATCTTTTTCTCATATGTTCCCTGACCTTAGCTTGAATTACCTTCTCTGGGAGCTCTGGATGCAGACTTCTCTCATCTGCCACCTTCTCAACATATAATGTAGTATGTTCTCTCCACACAAAATCTTTAAAAGCACCGGTTTGAATAAAAGAGTCATCCATCATGAACTCTCTACAGGCTTCTATTCTCAAGTCATCATTGCTTGTTATTCCTTTGATTTCATTTTTTCCTAACCTCAAAGAAACTATACCTGAACTTGTTGCAATTTCAACTGGGTCCAATGGCATCTCAGGATGCATTTCATCCGGAGTGACAATAATGTCATCATCCTCATCACCATCAAAATCAACAATATTTACCCTTTCAACCCTCTGCCTCTTTGGTGATGGTCGGAAAGCCTATTAAGAAAAACTTGGAGGAGAATCCAAATCAACAACATTTGGTACTTACTGCCTTGAAGAAGATGGTGCAATATTTTTAGCAACATCTTCAGCCCTACTTCCCTTTCTTCTAAAAAAAACCCTTATATTCTTTTAGGGCTGATAAGTAGGCCCCTCCTCTTCCTTTACCTCAGGGTACTCGATGGTTTGTGGTTTTCCCCTTTCTTCCACAACCCTTTCATCTTTCAAAACCCCAACCAAGCTCTCAAAATTATCAATAGCATAAATTGTCTTATTAAACTCATCTTTAGCATTAGGTATGGGATTGAAAACAAGTATTTTCTCCTGCTTACTTTTTAACATTTTAGAGTAGGCAATGTATAGTGCCTTTCTATCATCTTGTAATTCCAAATCAAAAATATACCTGATGATGTCCTCAGGAAAGTAGAAGTTGTGGACAAAAGCTCTTGTCCGATGTTTTTCCTTCATTTGAGAGATAAAACCCTCAGGATCATGATTCCTAGGGTGCACAGTCCTTAGTCTATAAGGCCCAAGTAATTGATGCAACTCCTTCCATCCTCCCTTTGTCATAACAAAATTGGAAAATGTTGTATATTTAGTGAAGAAAGAACCTTTATTTTGTTCAACTGGCAAGTGTACTTCCTGATCGCCCCCCAACTACCTCATGATTTCCAAAAATCCAAGTCTAAGGGGCACCTCCCTTGGTAGAACCTTTGGATTGTCATTAGTGCCAAAAACCCTAAAAACTGTGGTATTACGATAGGGGAAAATGTCTCCCCAATTGTGCTTTATGTTCAATTCAGGCCTTCTCTCCATCGGCCTCAAGAAGTCATGAATTTCTTTTGGGATCCTTGGGGGGTCACAAACTAGAGCCTCCCATAATTTAGATCCAAAGATATTATGGAAAGTTACATAATCAAACTCATGATCATGCATGTCAAGAATCATAGTCCAATATTGGACAGGCATTTCAATGTTTCCTTCCTTCTTCTTTAATTTCATATCTTTTTCGAACATAGCCTGACCCCTATATAGAAACATGTGGATTAACAAGGAATACCATCTAAATCCAACCCAATTTTTCCCCTCCTTTAAGGCTACCAGACCCATGTGCATCTTTTCTACCAAATAAGTGGCAAAATCATATATTACATTAAAACTTGGGTGCTGGAGATTTACTGCCATATACATGATATCGATAGGCAAGGTTTTCTTTAAGCTGACTCCTAGAACTTGACATAAAGCACAAATAGTCTTTTTGAAATAACTGGTGAAATAGCCCACAGGAAAAGGTTCGGGCTCATTCCTGCCAATTACTACCTTCTTCTGATTTTTTTCTCTTCCTGAGACTGCCAAATGAGGTATTAAGAAGGATGTTCTAAACAAACCCCTAGTTTTTCTATATTCTTTTCTGAAAACCTCCAAGTCAACAGGAACCATATCTTGACTCCATTCGTGCAATTTGAAAATCTCTGCAATTTCTTCTTTGGTTATCTTAATCATTTGCACACCAGCATGTATTCTGATAATTCGGGCCATAGGGTCATATCTAGCAGCAATGTCCTTTAAAAGATCTACATCCATATAAACATTAGGAACCACCAATTTACCCAGGTCTAACCTCTAGGGGTTACACTAAGGAACTGACAAATTCTTGTTCCCAAACCAATTGGAGAACAACTGCCACCCGGTGTATGGTAACTCAGCATCTTAAATTGCACATTGCTTGTCTGTCAATCCTTCCAAAATTTGAGGCCCATAGAACAAAACCTTTCCCTCCTGCTTCTTGCTAGTAGAGGGTTGTAACAAATCAATAATATCTTGGGATAAAGACCTGGTAGTGATTTCAGAACCAGAACTTTGGGCCTTGGGTGCCATTTATACTTTACATATGATAATTCGAACTAGGGTTTGCTTATTTTCAGATAGAAAATAATTACAATTTTCTCCTTTAGCCTTAATAGAAAATTCTTCAATATTCAAAAAACCCTAGCAATTATCTAGACAAGGTCTAAAAGTGAACCTATTCAATCAATTCTTCAAGAATAGAGATAGGAAACAATCACGAATTGCCCAGCAAGCAACCATAAAATATTCTAAATTTACAAGAAATGGTGTACGTGCTACTTACAGTTTCAATAGCAGAACATCCAGGGCAATGAAATTGAGAAATTCTAACCACAGCTTGCTTCACTCGATACCAAGCAATTCTTCCTCAATGTAGAGATACAGAACTGAAATAGTAATTCACAAATTTTAGCATTTCATTATGCAGGCAGAGTCGAACTCGGCCAATACTATTCACTCGTGCGAGATAAAACGGCTATCGTACAATACTAGTTTATTTTTAAATACGAGTCATTGATCAATCACAACGTTGGCCAGGAGAACAGCTCAGATTTAGTTAAAATAGTTTGAAAATGCCACGTTCTCCCTCCAGTCATCGAATGGACAGGATATTCACCTACCGAGCACCACATCAGCATGGAAATGGGCCCCAGTTTTGTTATCAGTGCACAGCATTGGGGTCCACGCATCACCAAATCACACACCTCACAACATTATTGAAACTACAGTTTTAATTGAGCGAGGTCAGTGAGGAACGACCATGATGCGTCGGTATGGAAATAGTTTTCGGCATCAGCCTTTATAATCAATCAGCGAGCAAAACTAGTCCCCATCATCAAATGTGACAGATGACAGAATCTCGCAAGCCTCACACCATATTTGTGACATTAGCAGAAACCTTGCGAGGTCTGCAAGCAATGGTCAAGATTGAAATCACTTCATCCGACGGTCGTGCAATCTGCACACGCAAAAAGGTTATTTCGCTTGACTTTTTAATAGTTGTTTTATTTTGCAGGGGGTGTTTTTAATGACCATCAATCTTCCTACGATTGATCTTGACCGCTCCCCGTGATCTCATGATGACATCACCACTGGTTGTTTGGCGATTGCAATATCATGGGAGAGCACCATGTGTCCCAAGCTGTTGATGTCGAAAATAAAGCGTTTAATATTTGTGTCAGACTTAAATACGTTATAAAGTGTGTTACTAAAACAGTTACGAGATGCACGTGCTCGAGATCGATGGTGATGTTATAAGCTTGGTAAAAAGTTGCTTGACGGTTATGTTTGGTGCCGCTGATTACTGTGTTTTTAATAACCGTCAATCTTCCTGCGATTGATCCTGATTGGTCCCCGCGATCTCGTGATGACATCACCGCTGGTTGTTTGGTGATTGCAATATCATGGGAGAGCACCACGTGTCCCAAGTTGCTGATGCCAAAAAGGGATTAATAAAGCGTCTAATATTTGTGTCAAACTTAAATACATTATAAAGTGGGTTACTAAAATAGCTGCAAGATGCACGTGCTCGAGATCGACAGTGATGTTATAATCCTGGTAAAAAGTTGTTCGACGGTTATGTTTGGTGTTGCTAACTGTTGTGTTTTTAATGACCGTCGATCTTCTTACGATTGATCTTGACCACTCCCCGCGATCTTGTGATGACATCACCGCTAATTGTTTGGTGATTGTGATATCACGGGCGAGCACCACGTGTCCCAAGATGTCGATGCTGAAAAGGGATTAATAAAGAATTTAATATTTGTGTCGTACTTAAATACGTTATAAAGTGGGTTACTAAAATAGTTGTGAGATGCACGTGCTTGAGATCAACGGTGATGTTATAATCTTGGTAAAAGTTGTTCGATGGTTATGTTTGGTGCTGCTGATTGTTGTGAGTGAACATGATTGCCAATTGTAGGAATCAATGATTGCCCGCCATCGTGTGATCCAAAGATGTAGGATGTTTACTAATCACGATATCACGGGCAGGTGCCACATGTATTCATTTGGCATTGCTTCTGAGGTGGGCCCTCAATGCTGACATGGAGATTTCATCAGCCATTTTGAAGATGGTCGTTCGATGATCTAACAAAAATAAATGATCGACGGTTGAAGTTTAAATTTGCATCAAATATGATTGGAGCCATTGGGGTGGCATGTAAATGAGTTTTAATGGTGGACAAGATGTCTACTACCTCAATTCAATCGACATAAAGTATCTGCTCTTTTTCTATCTTCATCACAAAAGCATTCAAGTATTTTCCAAGCAGTTCAGAGCTAAAGATAAAGTTTTTCGAGCAATCATCGTGAATTTTGGTTCTCTACAAGGCGTGAAATCCCATGAGTTATTTTCTAAAGTGCTGGGTTAATTTGACTATCTTTGTGAAGGGTTCTATTGTGTTGGTCAAGGGGTTTTGTTAATTATTGTCATAGGGTTACTGGCTCATTTGGAATTGCACAGTTGTGTTGTATTTTTGTGTTCTGGGTACCCCTAGTTTTTCTGAGGATTTGATTTTTTAAAAGAAGCCCTAGTTGTTTAAGATGGCACCACCGAAGCAGCACTCTAGCCATGTTAATTATTTGAAGAGGAATTTGTATGATGACTTCCTAGATCAACTCCCATTGTCAAAAAATGACAGGAAGAGTGGTCTCATTTTAATGAATGTAAAGACCCTAGGCAAAGGTCTACTTTGCAAAAATTATAACATTGTCGATGCCAGGATTCCTATGACTAGTCTTGAAATGTTTAGGTTGTGGTATGGATAGCGAAACTTACCTCACCCCTTCTCTAATGCCTAGAGATATGACATGGGGAAACTAACAGTGCCAAATGTGTTCCCTGATGTTGACTTGCTCAGAGCAGTGGCAACACCGTATGATCCTGTGACAAGGGTCATAAGGGATAATGATGGTGAAATTATGCTAAGCCTAAATGTAAATGAGATTCGGCAGATTTTTGATTTGACTGAGTATAGCCCTTTCTTAGTCCAAATAAATTTTGAGAAGATGAAGGAGGAGTACAAAAGGTTAAAGCCTCTTTTCAGATTGAAGTTGCTTCCTCTTCACCTGGCCAGGGTAGGCAATTCAACAATTATTATCAGCCCAAATGACCAGGAGCCTTTCGGGTTGAGTTGTTTTGCCAGTCACTTCCTAGCAACATTTTATTCATTGTGCCAGATTTTAGGGTTCAGCCCTAATACTGTGATGCCAGTTGCGTACATATTTATGGGATCCCAAATTCAGCATCCCAACTTCTCTGTGGTATATGACTTTGCATCATTCCTATCAGAGAAGATGCATGAGATTTTGATGAAGCTACATGTGGGGGATACTGGCACTCCTTTTTTCTGGTACTCCCTGTCGATGCATATGTTCCTATATAAGAATGTTGTTTTCTTCTCAGAAAACATGGAGTTGAGGCAGGAGGTGAATGGAGAAAGGTTACCAGTATAGGTGTGGAGTGCAGATTTATCTTACAACAAGGGAGGTGCCAGCTTTGTGCAGTTTGATAACTATTTTTCCTCCAGACTCAAGGCTCGGTTGGTGGTAAATGTACCAAGAGTCCCTGAAGATTTGCATGACTTCCTCCGACCGAAGGTGAGGAAGCCTAATTTAAAATTGTGTCACAATTGGGGTGATATCATCTTGTACCCTGTAAGCACTATCTTGAGGGTGTATGGTTTCCAGGGAACCCCTCATATCCTCCCCTTAAATGTATTGTCAAGGATGGGGTTTGCTGAAGTAATGTGGCAACTAGGTTGTATTCATGAGGACAACCTAACAAAGAAAGGAAAAGGGACTTTGTTCCCTGACTACATTGTTGTTTCTGATTTTATTTGTTCCAAGGGAGGATGGGTCCACTTTGGAAGGTTTTTTGATGACTTCAATTTGAGGAATGGTCCTAGGAGAAAGCATGACCCTGAGGGATTCTTTGCATTGTTGAGACAACAAATTAAAGGTGGTGAATTTGCACATGAATTCAACTTTCCTGAGGACCTAATCAGAAATGAGTTTGATTTGAATAGGCAGGAGTTGAATAAAGAAAAATGGATTGCATATGAAAAGTTGCTGGCTATAATACATAAAATGGATCCAAAATATGATCCATTAATGGAGTTCACTCCATTTCACAAGAGAATAGACTTCTTAATGGCTAATTTCAAAAGTATCATGGCCACCTTGATGACCAAGAGGGTCAGTTTGGAATTATATTTTGGTATAGAAAGACCGGATGTGAGGCCTGAAGAAACAAGGCTAGCTTATCAGCCACCAATTGATAGGCCTCTATACAAGAGAAAGAGGAATGTGACCAGTACTAAGGATGAAGGGGATAATAAGGGAGAACAAGTCATGCAAGTATCATCACAGCTGGGTCCAAGGATCAGAGCACCCGGAGGGATCAGTATTGTGGATCTAGATTCACCACCAAGAGGTGATCCTGTAGTGTTACCATCAAAGCCAAGCCCTAAGAGGCAGAGAGTTAAGGAAACGCAGAAAACTTTGATGGATGAGATAATTGTGACTGATCAAGACATGTAGGTTGGTATCCCTTCCCCTCCTAGATCAACACAATTGGTGCTTTCTGACATGGATGTAAAGGGGCAATGTGTACAAGATGCTAGGATGGAGGCCTACAAGGAATTCTTGGGCGATGATGCATTTGTAAAGACTCCTATATTCTTGCAACTAGTTTGGAGGATGAAACTAGAAGAGTACCAAAACAAATGCAAGAGTAGGAGAGAATCGAGACCCGATAGGTCTGAGTAGGAGAATGATGATGAGGTCAAGGCCGAATCAATGGAAGAATTCAAAGGCATCACTCCTGAGGAGGGAAGAAGACTTGTGACTTAGGCTTGTGTCTTACTTTTGCCTGAATGGGACATAGCTAATGCGGTTGCATTCAATGCTATCTTACAGTCCAAGCACCCTATACAAAATAGTGAAGAAGAGGTTAAGGCAGCTCTGTAGGACTCTGCCTTCAGTGAGGAGTATGAAACTCTGGCCATATGGGCATTGGCACCCCAGGGCAGAAAACCAAATGTAACTAATATTAGCCCACACCTAAGGGGAGGGCTAATCATCAAGAGAGCTTCTCAAACTTCAACAATAGAAGCTACAAGTGTGACAGTGAATGTGGCCAAATTGGCCCAAAAGATAACTAAGAGAGAAGAGGTTGAAAAGAAGAGTCTGATGGAGAAATACAATATGATAATTGCAGAATATAGTAGGATGCAGCAAAGGAATGTTGAGTTGCAATCTAAAGTAGATAGGTTGAAATATGGGCAGGTGGGAGAATCCTCCAGTGCTCTTGGTATCAGAACATTACCTTCTATTTCAAGATCGGTCCCCCATACTACTCCAATTGTTTCAACTCTGGGGTCCCCCATCCAGGCACCTGCTCTTAGTCCTACACCAGAGCTAGTTGAAGAAGAAGTTGAATATTCTGTGGATCCCACCAAGAAGCAAATGTTGAATAGGATCACAGAATTGTAGGTTGCCTTAAAGGCAAGTGAGGATGATGCAATTTCCAAACAAAGTGAGGTGGTTGACATAGTTTTTAGGCATCTTAATGAAAAGGTTGATGGTAAATTACCATCTGTACATTCTTTGTATTCTTTATTCTTGGATGGAATAAAAAATATCAATAGGGATTGGGAAATAGTTTTGTCTTTGGCTGAGAAATGGATCCCTAGGGCAAACGATCTGGATATTATGTACAAAGCTTCTAGGTTTGATGCGGACAACAGGGCCCAGTCATTGAAGCCTACTCAAAACTTTGTAAATCATTGAGTGGATTCCAAGACCTACCTGATGATTTTAGTAGAAGAATTAGGGAGTTGATAAAGAGCTTTGATGACTGGAATGATACATTTTTGCCAGACATTATTGATGCACAAGGAAATGTTAAGACATTGCAATAGTGGCAAGATGGGGCAGAAGAATTTATCAATGCACAAATCAAATCGATTTGTGATGATTCAAACTATGATTTGCTAGTAAATAGTATGGATAAGATAATTAACACCAGCACATTCTTAGAGTTTTTTGAAAGGGAAGCCAATCAGGTTGCAGTGAAGTACACAACTTACAATACTAAGGTGAATGAGGTCATGAAATTTCATTGGCCAATGGATGAAGAGTATCAGAGATGGGTGGACAAGTACTTAACCGAAGAGGAGTAAAACAGTGTCTATTACCACAGGATGGATGAAGGAATGTCAGACGATGATGCAAACAATTTTGGAGACAGCCACAAGAAATGATTTAACAATGGACAAGGCATGTGAATAGAATGAAAAGATGTTCAAAATGGAGCTAGCCATAAGGAATGCACTGGAGGATGCTGATACACACAAGCAGCCAACTTACCAAGATTATCTGTCAAAACATCTATTTATGGATTAATAGAGCATAATTTATAGTTTGTTATTGTTGTTAAGCAAAAGATATTTCTCAAAGGACGCGCCCTTTCACAATTTTGATATATTTATATCTGTTTCATAATGTAAAACAGATATAGGTGGATAGGAGAAAGATACAACAATGAAACTTTCCTTTAAAAGACTCAAATGCATGTATGAATTTTGATGAAATTAATGAAGATGTCTAAACTTGTGGCTTAATCTTGGTATCAGCTGTTTGTGGAATTATACAGTTATCTGGTTGTCTCCATTTTGATGCTTTTATGTTGTCTAAATTGATATATGAAGCATATAAATATATTCAGTTTACCGATACACATTTGCTGCATTTGTGTGATGTGATTATTTGGTTCTTTCAAGTAAAGATTAAACCCTTCTAGTCAATCACAGTAACTGAAGAGTATTAATTGGATCAATAAGAAGAACCACATAACTAGGATTGTCATTCTATCTCAAGTAGAGTTTCTCAGTCATTTACTTGCACATTTATACAATTTATAAACTACATCTGTGTGCCAAACACTTTGAATTATTGCCATCATAGATTACACTTTTATAAATCTTCATTAGACTCCATACACCCAACAAGGTAGTGGTCTCACACTTTCATCTTTTGGTTTATCCATTTTATTTTTTACATCTGTTAACTGAACATATTCTAATATAATTCAAATATAATTAAAATTAAAAACATCATAAATTAATTATGTAACCACATAAGTCAAATATAATTCTATCAAGAAATTAATATCAAATAGGTAATACAATCACATAACTCATACATTTCAATGTCATTGATCTTATTCTTCATCCAACTCTTTGTTTGTATCATCCGATCCAGATTCAACATTGTAAGGATTGGTCATATCATCATCATCATCATTGATATCAGTTTTGATAATGTCATCATCCACATGGATATCATCTTCATGAACATTAACTCCTACATCATCATGATCTAGTTCCTCCTCTTCGACATTTTCATCAGGCACATCATCAACTAACTGTTGATCCTGATCATCATCTACATCATCTTCTATTTCTTCAATATCTTCTTCTTCCACCACATTATACTTTACCGGCCTTCCTCTTGGATCATGTCTACCAACATATGACCAACCCGCTTTACCTGGAACCTTTGAGTAAAATACTTGCTCACATTGGCTTGGAAGAACATAAGGCTCATTTCCAGATCGCTCAAAATAGCTTGTATTAACCATGGTAAATCCATTATCATGTTCAATAACAGTTCTCTCGGGATCATTTTCATTCAATCGTAGCCTATACCATAGGACAACAAACAAAACTAATTTGAAGGACTTAAATTCACACTCAAGTATATCATCCAAAATCCCATAGTATTGATTTTCTGAGACTTCTGGATGTATGTCATTTCTAGATGAAACATTAGTCACCTGGAAGATTGCAGTTATCCTAGAATCACAAGTTTTCTTCATGTCATCCAACTTTTTGATTCAAAATTTACAACCATTGTACCACATAGCCTTGTGGTGTTTCACCTGTAATATGTCAAACATGTAAAACTTATTGCAATATCGTCACTTGATAAACATATTTATCCTTGGCCGAATGTATGCAAAGAAAAATAAATCTCAACATATATATACATTAATATAATTTAAAATAATTAAATAATATGGGTGATTAATATATTTATACATACTTGTTTATCTCTTAAACCATATGCTAAATCAATTTCCCTTGGTGTAACATTGGAGTCTCCATTACGATGAGCTTCTTTAACCAATGAAGCCACACCTTCCCATGTTAATGTGCGACCAAATTGTTGACATCGTTCAATCCATACCATCATCCAATCAAGATTGTTTGTGACATACAAATGTAGTGCATCCCACTCTTGACCAACTGTATCAAAAAAAATTGAAATTCACAAACGACGTATAATTAGTTAATTACCACGGTATACAACCCTAATTTATAATTAATGAATATTAAAAGATTAATAATTAAATAAGTAAAATATACATAAAAACCAAATGTAAAATGTATTCTAATTAATCTCCATGACCATCTTATAATTACCTGTCACTTTCCTCAATCTACCTTTCCCCATCAGGTACTCCCCTTCGAATTTTTTAATGGAGTTGGGATCCCAAATGCGATCTACATGGATCTTTGTTGCAAACTTAGGAAGATATTCAGTAATGTACACCATGCTTTGGTATACCATGTATCCCTCCACCATAGAACCCTCGGGATGTGCTCTTTGTCTAACCAAAGCCTTCAAAAATTTCAAGTGCCTCTCAACCATCCACATTAACCTTGTGTGTACAGGTCCACACAATTCAATCTCCTCAACTTGGTGTATGAGGTATTTTTCTTGTGCATTGAAAAATGTCGAAGGTAGACACTTTTGCATTTCACACATTAGACGAGGAATTTTCCTCTTCCAATAATTTATATCTTCTTTATGGATTGCTTTAGATGACAGCCATCTACGAGTGATTCAAGGCACAAATATATTAACGATATTTAACAAAAATGTACAACGAATTCAACAAATATCACTACTTACCTCGTGTATTTTCCAAGATCATATATAACTTGCTTGACATTGTTGTCGAAGTTGTTTGGGAGAGATAGAGGTAGAAAGTACTGCAACAATTATGAAATGATCTTTTCATTAATATTTTTCCACAAGTAGTAAATATAATACACTGAAAGTACATGTAGTATACATATATATATATATATAATATACCAAAATAATTACTTTAATGAAGGTATGCCAATCATGTTTTTTCATCCGTGACCCAAATTCACCTTTCTTTGTTATGATATTGTTTATGTTCGCAGCAAATCCTGTGGGAAATCGAATTTTTCGTATGACTTGTTTTATAGCATTGCTTTGTTCCTCCATTAATAACCAAGGAAGGGCACTTATATTAATTTGGTCTCCATCACTATTTAATTGAATGACATTTTTCTTTGCATGACTGGCTTCCTGAATGTCACTACAAATTTTGATAATTTTTTCTTTGTCATGCCTTCCATCAAATATTTTCCATAACATTTCTGTCATATTCTTTCCAATATGCATTGTATCAAACAAATGCACAACTTGTAGCTGCTCATAGTAGGGCAACCTACTAAATTGTCTAGGATAACTTTTCAGTCCCTGTGGAAGCCGACCATTAATGCCTTGACGACCTTCTTGAAGCATATAAGTTAAAAAAATTAACAACGACAATCATTGTCAATTACATCATGAGTAAACACAACACAATATAAAAATAAAAATTCAAAACATATCATAAATGATAGATAAACAATTTGATCCGATGTATAACCTTGACGATTAATTCTATTATATTCCAACTTCCATAGGCGAGGTGTCATTCTCTGTGGTTTTGATGCAGTCTCTTCTTTCCCATTGAAAAGATGTTTTTCAGTAGTTCGATACTTGTGATTTATGTGGAGGAAGTGTCTATACTCACCAAACACCTGCTTTCCTAAACTTGTTGAACTACAAGATTTCATCTTTGGACCACAAATTGGACAAGCAAATTTTTCCTTTGTTTGAAGACCTGCAAATCATATATAATTGCATTAAATATGTCAATTTTTATAATTATATATAATGAATAGATTACTTAAAAAACATGCATGATATCTACTTCAAAAATTGAATATCGTTAAAGTCATGCAATCGAACATTATAACATACCAGAAAAATGTGTTAGCCCTTGGGCATCATGAATTGTCCATACAAGCATTGCATGGAATTGAAATTATCTTTGTCCTATTGGTCTAGATACGTCATACATAGTGACACCATTCCATAACTTTAGTAACTCGTCGATAAGAGGCTCAATATATGCATTCATATCTTTAACTTGGTACTTACCTAGTTGAATGAACATAAACATTACATAATTATTATAACCATTTTATTGCAATATATATAAATTCATGTACATGACTATTAAATGAAAAAACATATAAGTCATTATGCAACAAATAAGACAAATGAGATGCTACTATGTTAAATAAAATTGATGTAAACAAATACCTGGAACAATCATTGCGAACATTATGTGCTCCCTCTTTATTGACATCCATGGAGGAATGTTATTGTTGATAACAAAAACAGGCCACACTGAGTAAATAGATCTCAGCTCTCCAAATGGATTAACACCGTTCGCTGCCAATGAAAGCCTGAGATTATGAGGTTCTTCTTTAAAGTGTGGCCATTTTTCCTCCATGTCCCTAAATGCAGAACCATCCATAGGCATTCGAAGAATCTCATCTCCACTTCTATTACGTCCATGGTAATCCATAAAACACCTAAATAATTGTTGCATACGTGGAATAATGGGAATATAACGAAGAACCTTGTGAGGCACCTTTTTTGTTAGTTGATATGTTTGATATCTACTGATATGACATTTTGGGCATTCTGTTGCAAATTCATGTTGTTTATGATATATAATATGATCATTGGGACATGCATCTATCGCTTGATACTCCATTCCAATATCTTTCATAATGCCAGATAAATCTCGGTATGAGCGAGGTAAAATATTTGATGGTGGTAACAAAAATTCACCAATCAATCTACAACAAAAAATAATTTCTTAATATAAAGAATATTAATGGTACATACTTCATCCTTTATTTACTAGCGATGAACTAACAACAATTAAAATAGATGAAAAAAGATGACATATATGACATACCTTAACATTCGTGAGATTGCTATGTTGGATAAACCATTCATAACCTTCAATTTCACTAGCAACAATACAGCAGAGAGAAGAGTTGTTTGGGAGCCTTCATAAACGAGCTTGTATGCCTTTTCAAGTACAGGTAAATCATGAACATCATCATAGTCATCTCGATCAACATGATCAGATGTGCCACTACATGTGTCATGGATCAATGTATTTGTACCATCATCTCCAATTGTGTTTTGTGGCGCATGATCATCTTCTTCCATAGGATCATTAACTTCATCTTCGATATTCACAGCTCCATGGTCCTCCGCTTGCAAAACCAGATTCTCCGGGCCGTGATAATTCATATCGTGTGCCGTAGGGCGCCCCACCTTTATATTATGATAGACACAAATAAACCATGATCATGATCAAGTGATTTTATATATATATCAAATGTTAAAACAATATAAACATTTTCAAATTCAATCAATATAAACACATATAATGAACAGCTTACCAATGGACGATAATCATGCCCCCCTTCAATGTGACCATGCTGCCTACAATGTTTCTCAGCTGTTGTGATTAAAAGTCTTCTCGTCTTTAAGCCCTTTCAATTATTGCAAGGACAATAACAATTCCCATCACCCTTTCTTTTCAATATAGCCCACAATCTAGCAACTGTCTCTTCATTTTGTTCTGGACTAATATTATCTGACATGATTTTTTTTTACCAAGCTCGAATATTTAGATCTTCAAAAAATATCAAATTCACACTCCAATAATTTTTAATCATACACAAGTAACAAAATATAATAACTATGATATTTTACACCAAAAAAATTTGGCATGCAACCACCCCTGCAAAAGAGAAGATAGTCTGAAGTTAATGACCCCAAAAAACACTTTCAAATGCTAATTCCAGAAATTATTAAATTCTGATTTTTCTAAGATTTCCAACTGTTAGACTCCTAAAATCAGAATATTGAACTTGAACAACAAAATATGGAAATGAAAATCTCAAAATGCAGCTAATAGGCCTCAACAATTAAGGCCTACTCAAGACTTTGTGAAGTCACTGCAAGGTTTCCAGGCCTTACCTGATGATTTCAGCAGGAGGATTAAAGAGTTGGTAAAGAGTTTTGATGACTGGAGTGACACATCTTTACCATATATTGTAGATGCCCAAGGAAATGTTAGATCACTGCAGCAATGGTAGGACAGGGTAGATGAAATCATCAATGCACAAATCAAATTGATTTGTGATGACTCAGATTATGACATGCTGATGAGTAGTATGAATAAAATCATTAATTCACTAGCACATTTTTTGAATCTTTTGAAAGGGAGGTGAATCAAGTAGCAGTAAAGTATACACCTTATAGTGCCAAGGTAAATGAGGTGGTAAATTTTAATTGGCCAACGGATGAGGAATATCAAGGATGGGTAGAAAATTACTTAACTGAACAAGAATAGGATAGAGTATACAACCGGCAGTTAACAGCTCAACGGTTATGGTTATAACAAATTTTGGCTGTCTTGGTGGCAGTTTTGGTGCAAGATTTCAAAGTTTGGAAAATGCACCAATTATTCTCCAGTGGACGGAATGAACAACAAGATTCTCCAGAGACTCAGCTATTGTAACCAATTTTTGAAATGTCATAAGGTGGTCCAAGTGACCAGTGACAGGTGTATTTCTAATCTGATGCTTGTTGCTCCTTCATTTTCCCTATAAGAAGGATTTTAGGACTAGAAAGACGGGTTATCAAGTTAGATATCTTTAAGTCGAGTCTAACTAAAGTTGCAGAGCGAATTTTTAAAGAGCCTGATATTATAGTGAAAATATTATTCTTAGGTTTGTTGTCATTCTATTGTAGGTTTTAGTTTCAAAGGAACTTACTTTTCAACACAGTACTAGCATCTGAATGAAAATTACTCATTTCAAGGTCATGTATCTCCATTATATGAATATATTATCTTCTTGAATAAAATGATCAAGGGTTATTCCGTTCATCTCACTATTATGGTGTGTGTAATTCTCATTTTGGCTTTAATTCAAGGAATTAATTAAAATGCTTGAGTGAGGGTATAGGTGACTATGTTCATATAAGGATTTGATAAGTAGTATTGGGTTAGAATATAGATTGATGGTATTGTAAGGTAGTATTATCAGAGATTTTATATGCTATGTGTCTAGAAGATTAACTTGGTTACAGTAAAAAACAACCAACGCCTTTGATATTATCTAGCTATGGCTCCCAAATTTATTGCAAATTGATCATTAGGGTTAAAATTGAAACCTTGCAAATATAATCTTTGTCCAAATCCATCAAGAATTTTCCATCAGTTATAAACAATTCCCTTATAAAGAATTTGTGAAGCCAGGTCTAA
>CM021105.1:620266514-620313795 GCA_007115665.2 Sequoiadendron giganteum | reverse complement strand
TGTGTTTTAATGACCATCAATCTTCCTATGATTGATCTTGACCGCTCCCCGCGATCTCTTGATGACATCACCGCTGATTGTTTGGTGATTGTGATATCACGGGCGACCGCCACGTGTCCCAAGATGTTGATGCCGAAAAGGGATTAATAAAGCATTTAATATTTGTGTCAGACTTAAATACATTATAAAGTGGGTTACTAAAACAACTACGAGATGCACGTGCTCGAGATCAACGGTGATGTTATAATCTTGGTAAAAAGTTGCTCGATGGTTATGTTTGGTGGTGCTGACTATTGTGAGTGAACACGATCGCCGATGGTAGGAATCAACGGTTGCCCTCCATCGCATGATCCAAAGATGTAGGATGTTTAGTGATCGTGATATCATGGGCGGGTGCCACGTGTATTCCTTTGGTGTTGCTTTTGCGGTGGGCCCTCGATGTTGACATGGAGATTTCATCAACCCTTTTGAAGATGGTCGTTCGATGATCTAACAAAAATAAAAGATCGATGACTGAAGTTTAAATTTGCAACAAATGTGATTGGAGTTGTTGGGGCGACATGCAAATGAGCTTTAATGGTGGACGAGATGTCTGCTGCCTCAATTTAATCGACATAAAGTATCTACTCTTTTTCTATCTTCATCACAAAAGCATTCAAGTATTTTCCAAGCAGTTCAGAGCCAGAGATAAAGTTTTTTGAGTGATCACCTTGAAGTTTGGTTCTCTGCAAGGCGCGAAATCCCATGAGTTATTTTCTAAACTGTTGGGTTAATTTGACTGTGTCTTTGCAAAGGGTTCTATTGTGCTGGTCAAGGGGTTTTGTTAATTATTGTCATAGGGTTACTGGTTCGTTTGAATTATTGGAATTGCACAGTTATGTTGTACTTTTGTGTTATGGGTACCCCTAGTTTCTTCGAGGATTTCATTTTTTAAAAGAAGCCCTAGTTGTTTAAGATGGCACCACCGAACTAACACTCTGGCCATGTTGATTATTTGAAGAGGAATTTTAATGATGACTTCCTAGATCAACTCCCGTTGTCAACAAATGACAGGAAGAGTGGTTTAGTTTTAATGAATGGAAAGAACCTAGGCGAAGGTCTACTGTGCAAAAATTCTAACATTGCGGATGCCAGGATTCCTATGATTGGTCTTGAAATGTTTAGGCTATGGTATGGATAGCGAAACTTACCTCACCCCTTCTCTAATGCCTGGAGATATGACATGGGGAAACTAACAGTGCCAAATGTGTTCCCTGATGTTGACTTGCTCAGAGCAGTGGCAACACGGTATGATCCTGTGACAAGGGTCATAAGGGATAATGATGGTGTATTTCTACTAAGCCTGAATGTAGATGAGATTCGACAGATTTTTGATTTGACTGAGTATAGCCCTTTCTTAGTCCAAATAGATTTTGAGAAGATGAAGGAGGAGTACAAAACGTTAAAGAATCTTTTCAGATTGAAGTTGCTTCCTCTTCACCTGGCCAGGGCAGGCAGTTCAACAATTCATATAAGCCCAAATTACCAGGAGCCTTTCAGGATGAGCTGTTTTGCTAGTCACTTCCTGACAACATTTTATTCATTGTGCCAGATTTTAGGGTTCAACCCTAATACTGTGATGCTAGTTGTGTACATGTTTATGGGAGCCCAAATTCAGCATCCCAAATTCTCTATGGTATATGACTTTGCATCATTCCTATCAGAGAAGATGCATGAGGGTTTGATGAAGCTGCATGTGGGGGATACTGGCACTCCTTTTTTTTGGTACTCCCTGTTGATGCATATGTTCCTGTACAAGAATGTTGTTTTGTTCTCAGAAAACATGGAGTTGAGGTAGGAGGTGAATGGAGAAAGGTTACCAGTATAGGTATGGAGTGCAGATTTGTCTTACAATAGGGGAGGTGCCAGCTTTGTGCAGTTTGATAACTGCTTTGCTTGTAGACTTAGGGCTCGGTTGGTGGTAAATGTGCCAAGAGTCCCTGAAGATTTGCATGACTTCCTCTGATTGAAGGTGAGGAAGCCTAATTTAAAAGTGTGTCACAATTGGGGTGATATCATCTTGTACCCTGTAAGCACTGTCTTGAGGGTGTATGGTTTCCAGGGAACCCCTCATATCCTCCCCTTTAATGTACCATCAAGGATGGGGTTTGCCGAAGTAATGTGGCAACTAGGTTGTATTCATGAGGACAACCTAACAAAGAAAGGAAAAGGGACTTTCTTCCCTGACTACACTACTGTTTCTGATTTTGTCTATTCCAAGGGAGGATGGGTCCACTTCGGAAGGTTTTTTGATGACTTCAATTTGAGGAATGGTCCTAGGAGATAGCATGACCCTGAGGGATTCTTTGCATTGTTCATATAATGAATTAAAGGTGGCAAATTTGCACATGAATTCAACTTTCCTAAGGACCTAATTAGAAATGAGTTTGATTTGAATAGGCAGGAGTTGAATAAAGAAAAATGGATTGCATATGAAAAGTTGTTGGCTATAATACATAAAATGGATCCAAAATATGATCCATTAATGGAGTTCACTCCATTTCACAAGAGAATAGACTTCTTAATGGCTAATTTCAAAAATATCATGGGCACCTTGATGACCAAGAGGGTTAGTTTGGAATTAGATTTTGGTATAGAAAGACCGGATGTGAGGCCTGAAGAAACAAGGCCAGCTTATCAGCCACTAGTTGACAGGTCTCTATACAAGAGAAAGAGGAATGCGAGCAATGATGAGGATGAAGGGAGAAGAAGGGAAAACAAGTCATGCAAGTATCATCACAGCTAGGTCCAAGGATCAGAGCACCCAAAGGGATAAGGATTGTGGATCTAGATTCACCACCAAGAGGTGATCCTGCAGCATTACCATCAGAGCCAAGCCCTAAGAGGCAGAGAGTTGAGGAAATGCAGGAAACTCTGATGGATGAGATAATTGTGACTGATCAAGACATGCAGGTTGGTATCCCTTCCCCTCCTAGATCAACACAATTGGTGCTTTCTGACATGGATGTAAAGGGGAAATGTGTACAAGATGCTAGGATGGAGGCCTGCAAAGCATTCTTGGACGATGATGCATTTGTAAAGACTCTTGTATTCTTGCAACTAGTTTGGAGGATGAAACTAGAAGAGTACCAGAACAAATGCAAGAGTAGGAGAGAATCAAGACCTGATAGGTTTGAGCAGGAGAATGATGATGAGGTCAAGGCCGAATTAATGGAAGAATTCAAAGGCATGACTCCTGAGGAGGGAAGAAGACTTGTGACTCAGGGTGATGTCTTACTTTTTCCTAAATGAGACATAGCTGATGTGGTTGCATTCAATGCTATCTTACAGTCCAAGCACCCTATACAAAATAGTGAAGAAGAGGTTAAGGCAGCTCTGTAGGACTATGCCTTTAGTGAGGAGTATGAAACTCTAGCCATATGGGCATTGGCACCCCAGGGTAGAAAGCAAAATGTAATTGATATTATCCCACACCTAAGGGGAGGGATAATCATCAAGAGAGCTTCTGAAACTTCAACAATAGAAGCTACAAGCCTGACAGTGAATGTTGTCAAATTGGCCCAAAAGATAGCTAAGAGAGAAGAGGTTGAAAAGAAGATTCTGATGGAGAAATACAATATGATAATTGCAGAATATAGTAGGATGCAACAAAGGAATGTTGGGCTGCAATATGAAGTAGATAGGTTGAAATATGGGTAGGTGGTAGAAACCTCTAGTGCTCCTAGTATCAGAGCATTACCTTCTATTGCAGGATTGGTCCCCCATACTACTCCAATTGTTTCAACTCTGGGGTCCCCCATCCAGGCACTTGCTCTCAGTCCTACACCAGGGCCAGTTGAAGAAGAAGTTGAATATTCTATGGATCCCATCAAGAAGCAAATGTTGAATAGGATCACAGAATTGCAGGCTACCTTAAAGGCAAGTGAGGATGATGCAATTTCCAAACAAAATGAGGTGGTTGACACAGTTTTGAGGCATCTCAATGAAAAGGTTGATGGTAAATTACCATCTGTACATTCTTTGTATTCTTTATTCTTGGATGGAATAAAAAATATCAATAGGGATCGGGAAATAGTTTTGCCTTTGGCTGAGAAATGGATCCCTAGGGCCAATGATCTGGATATTATGTACAAATCTTCTAGGTTTGATGCAGACAATAGGCCCCAGTCATTTAAGCCTACTCAAATCTTTGTAAAATCATTGAACGGATTCTAGGCCCTACCTGATGATTTGAGTAGAAGAATTAGGGAGCTGATAAAGAGCTTTGATGACTGGAATGATACATTGTTGCTAGACATTATTGATGCACAAGGAAATGTTAGGACATTGCAATAGTGGCAGGATGGTGTAGAAGAAGTTATCAATGCACAAATCAAATCGATTTGTGATGATTCAAACTATGATTTGCTAGTAAATAGTACGGATAAGATAATTAACACCAACACATTCTTAGAGTTTTTTGAAAGGGAAGCGAATTAGGTTGCAGTGAAGTACACACCTTTCAATACTAAGGTGAATGAGGTCATGAAATTTTTGGCCAATGGATGAAGAGTATCAGAGATGGGTGGACAAGTACTTAACCGAAGAGGAGTAAAACAGTGTCTATTACCACAGGATGGATGAAGGAATGTCAGACGATGATGCAAACAATTTTGGAGACAGCCACAAGAAATGATTTAACAATGGACAAGGCATGTGAATAGAATGAAAAGATGTTCAAAATGGAGCTAGCCATAAGGAATGCACTGGAGGATGCTGATACACACAAGCAGCCAACTTACCAAGATTATCTGTCAAAACATCTATTTATGGATTAATAGAGCATAATTTATAGTTTGTTATTGTTGTTAAGCAAAAGATATTTCTCAAAGGACGCGCCCTTTCACAATTTTGATATATTTATATCTGTTTCATAATGTAAAACAGATATAGGTGGATAGGAGAAAGATACAACAATGAAACTTTCCTTTAAAAGACTCAAATGCATGTATGAATTTTGATGAAATTAATGAAGATGTCTAAACTTGTGGCTTAATCTTGGTATCAGCTGTTTGTGGAATTATACAGTTATCTGGTTGTCTCCATTTTGATGCTTTTATGTTGTCTAAATTGATATATGAAGCATATAAATATATTCAGTTTACCGATACACATTTGCTGCATTTGTGTGATGTGATTATTTGGTTCTTTCAAGTAAAGATTAAACCCTTCTAGTCAATCACAGTAACTGAAGAGTATTAATTGGATCAATAAGAAGAACCACATAACTAGGATTGTCATTCTATCTCAAGTAGAGTTTCTCAGTCATTTACTTGCACATTTATACAATTTATAAACTACATCTGTGTGCCAAACACTTTGAATTATTGCCATCATAGATTACACTTTTATAAATCTTCATTAGACTCCATACACCCAACAAGGTAGTGGTCTCACACTTTCATCTTTTGGTTTATCCATTTTATTTTTTACATCTGTTAACTGAACATATTCTAATATAATTCAAATATAATTAAAATTAAAAACATCATAAATTAATTATGTAACCACATAAGTCAAATATAATTCTATCAAGAAATTAATATCAAATAGGTAATACAATCACATAACTCATACATTTCAATGTCATTGATCTTATTCTTCATCCAACTCTTTGTTTGTATCATCCGATCCAGATTCAACATTGTAAGGATTGGTCATATCATCATCATCATCATTGATATCAGTTTTGATAATGTCATCATCCACATGGATATCATCTTCATGAACATTAACTCCTACATCATCATGATCTAGTTCCTCCTCTTCGACATTTTCATCAGGCACATCATCAACTAACTGTTGATCCTGATCATCATCTACATCATCTTCTATTTCTTCAATATCTTCTTCTTCCACCACATTATACTTTACCGGCCTTCCTCTTGGATCATGTCTACCAACATATGACCAACCCGCTTTACCTGGAACCTTTGAGTAAAATACTTGCTCACATTGGCTTGGAAGAACATAAGGCTCATTTCCAGATCGCTCAAAATAGCTTGTATTAACCATGGTAAATCCATTATCATGTTCAATAACAGTTCTCTCGGGATCATTTTCATTCAATCGTAGCCTATACCATAGGACAACAAACAAAACTAATTTGAAGGACTTAAATTCACACTCAAGTATATCATCCAAAATCCCATAGTATTGATTTTCTGAGACTTCTGGATGTATGTCATTTCTAGATGAAACATTAGTCACCTGGAAGATTGCAGTTATCCTAGAATCACAAGTTTTCTTCATGTCATCCAACTTTTTGATTCAAAATTTACAACCATTGTACCACATAGCCTTGTGGTGTTTCACCTGTAATATGTCAAACATGTAAAACTTATTGCAATATCGTCACTTGATAAACATATTTATCCTTGGCCGAATGTATGCAAAGAAAAATAAATCTCAACATATATATACATTAATATAATTTAAAATAATTAAATAATATGGGTGATTAATATATTTATACATACTTGTTTATCTCTTAAACCATATGCTAAATCAATTTCCCTTGGTGTAACATTGGAGTCTCCATTACGATGAGCTTCTTTAACCAATGAAGCCACACCTTCCCATGTTAATGTGCGACCAAATTGTTGACATCGTTCAATCCATACCATCATCCAATCAAGATTGTTTGTGACATACAAATGTAGTGCATCCCACTCTTGACCAACTGTATCAAAAAAAATTGAAATTCACAAACGACGTATAATTAGTTAATTACCACGGTATACAACCCTAATTTATAATTAATGAATATTAAAAGATTAATAATTAAATAAGTAAAATATACATAAAAACCAAATGTAAAATGTATTCTAATTAATCTCCATGACCATCTTATAATTACCTGTCACTTTCCTCAATCTACCTTTCCCCATCAGGTACTCCCCTTCGAATTTTTTAATGGAGTTGGGATCCCAAATGCGATCTACATGGATCTTTGTTGCAAACTTAGGAAGATATTCAGTAATGTACACCATGCTTTGGTATACCATGTATCCCTCCACCATAGAACCCTCGGGATGTGCTCTTTGTCTAACCAAAGCCTTCAAAAATTTCAAGTGCCTCTCAACCATCCACATTAACCTTGTGTGTACAGGTCCACACAATTCAATCTCCTCAACTTGGTGTATGAGGTATTTTTCTTGTGCATTGAAAAATGTCGAAGGTAGACACTTTTGCATTTCACACATTAGACGAGGAATTTTCCTCTTCCAATAATTTATATCTTCTTTATGGATTGCTTTAGATGACAGCCATCTACGAGTGATTCAAGGCACAAATATATTAACGATATTTAACAAAAATGTACAACGAATTCAACAAATATCACTACTTACCTCGTGTATTTTCCAAGATCATATATAACTTGCTTGACATTGTTGTCGAAGTTGTTTGGGAGAGATAGAGGTAGAAAGTACTGCAACAATTATGAAATGATCTTTTCATTAATATTTTTCCACAAGTAGTAAATATAATACACTGAAAGTACATGTAGTATACATATATATATATATATAATATACCAAAATAATTACTTTAATGAAGGTATGCCAATCATGTTTTTTCATCCGTGACCCAAATTCACCTTTCTTTGTTATGATATTGTTTATGTTCGCAGCAAATCCTGTGGGAAATCGAATTTTTCGTATGACTTGTTTTATAGCATTGCTTTGTTCCTCCATTAATAACCAAGGAAGGGCACTTATATTAATTTGGTCTCCATCACTATTTAATTGAATGACATTTTTCTTTGCATGACTGGCTTCCTGAATGTCACTACAAATTTTGATAATTTTTTCTTTGTCATGCCTTCCATCAAATATTTTCCATAACATTTCTGTCATATTCTTTCCAATATGCATTGTATCAAACAAATGCACAACTTGTAGCTGCTCATAGTAGGGCAACCTACTAAATTGTCTAGGATAACTTTTCAGTCCCTGTGGAAGCCGACCATTAATGCCTTGACGACCTTCTTGAAGCATATAAGTTAAAAAAATTAACAACGACAATCATTGTCAATTACATCATGAGTAAACACAACACAATATAAAAATAAAAATTCAAAACATATCATAAATGATAGATAAACAATTTGATCCGATGTATAACCTTGACGATTAATTCTATTATATTCCAACTTCCATAGGCGAGGTGTCATTCTCTGTGGTTTTGATGCAGTCTCTTCTTTCCCATTGAAAAGATGTTTTTCAGTAGTTCGATACTTGTGATTTATGTGGAGGAAGTGTCTATACTCACCAAACACCTGCTTTCCTAAACTTGTTGAACTACAAGATTTCATCTTTGGACCACAAATTGGACAAGCAAATTTTTCCTTTGTTTGAAGACCTGCAAATCATATATAATTGCATTAAATATGTCAATTTTTATAATTATATATAATGAATAGATTACTTAAAAAACATGCATGATATCTACTTCAAAAATTGAATATCGTTAAAGTCATGCAATCGAACATTATAACATACCAGAAAAATGTGTTAGCCCTTGGGCATCATGAATTGTCCATACAAGCATTGCATGGAATTGAAATTATCTTTGTCCTATTGGTCTAGATACGTCATACATAGTGACACCATTCCATAACTTTAGTAACTCGTCGATAAGAGGCTCAATATATGCATTCATATCTTTAACTTGGTACTTACCTAGTTGAATGAACATAAACATTACATAATTATTATAACCATTTTATTGCAATATATATAAATTCATGTACATGACTATTAAATGAAAAAACATATAAGTCATTATGCAACAAATAAGACAAATGAGATGCTACTATGTTAAATAAAATTGATGTAAACAAATACCTGGAACAATCATTGCGAACATTATGTGCTCCCTCTTTATTGACATCCATGGAGGAATGTTATTGTTGATAACAAAAACAGGCCACACTGAGTAAATAGATCTCAGCTCTCCAAATGGATTAACACCGTTCGCTGCCAATGAAAGCCTGAGATTATGAGGTTCTTCTTTAAAGTGTGGCCATTTTTCCTCCATGTCCCTAAATGCAGAACCATCCATAGGCATTCGAAGAATCTCATCTCCACTTCTATTACGTCCATGGTAATCCATAAAACACCTAAATAATTGTTGCATACGTGGAATAATGGGAATATAACGAAGAACCTTGTGAGGCACCTTTTTTGTTAGTTGATATGTTTGATATCTACTGATATGACATTTTGGGCATTCTGTTGCAAATTCATGTTGTTTATGATATATAATATGATCATTGGGACATGCATCTATCGCTTGATACTCCATTCCAATATCTTTCATAATGCCAGATAAATCTCGGTATGAGCGAGGTAAAATATTTGATGGTGGTAACAAAAATTCACCAATCAATCTACAACAAAAAATAATTTCTTAATATAAAGAATATTAATGGTACATACTTCATCCTTTATTTACTAGCGATGAACTAACAACAATTAAAATAGATGAAAAAAGATGACATATATGACATACCTTAACATTCGTGAGATTGCTATGTTGGATAAACCATTCATAACCTTCAATTTCACTAGCAACAATACAGCAGAGAGAAGAGTTGTTTGGGAGCCTTCATAAACGAGCTTGTATGCCTTTTCAAGTACAGGTAAATCATGAACATCATCATAGTCATCTCGATCAACATGATCAGATGTGCCACTACATGTGTCATGGATCAATGTATTTGTACCATCATCTCCAATTGTGTTTTGTGGCGCATGATCATCTTCTTCCATAGGATCATTAACTTCATCTTCGATATTCACAGCTCCATGGTCCTCCGCTTGCAAAACCAGATTCTCCGGGCCGTGATAATTCATATCGTGTGCCGTAGGGCGCCCCACCTTTATATTATGATAGACACAAATAAACCATGATCATGATCAAGTGATTTTATATATATATCAAATGTTAAAACAATATAAACATTTTCAAATTCAATCAATATAAACACATATAATGAACAGCTTACCAATGGACGATAATCATGCCCCCCTTCAATGTGACCATGCTGCCTACAATGTTTCTCAGCTGTTGTGATTAAAAGTCTTCTCGTCTTTAAGCCCTTTCAATTATTGCAAGGACAATAACAATTCCCATCACCCTTTCTTTTCAATATAGCCCACAATCTAGCAACTGTCTCTTCATTTTGTTCTGGACTAATATTATCTGACATGATTTTTTTTTACCAAGCTCGAATATTTAGATCTTCAAAAAATATCAAATTCACACTCCAATAATTTTTAATCATACACAAGTAACAAAATATAATAACTATGATATTTTACACCAAAAAAATTTGGCATGCAACCACCCCTGCAAAAGAGAAGATAGTCTGAAGTTAATGACCCCAAAAAACACTTTCAAATGCTAATTCCAGAAATTATTAAATTCTGATTTTTCTAAGATTTCCAACTGTTAGACTCCTAAAATCAGAATATTGAACTTGAACAACAAAATATGGAAATGAAAATCTCAAAATGCAGCTAATAGGCCTCAACAATTAAGGCCTACTCAAGACTTTGTGAAGTCACTGCAAGGTTTCCAGGCCTTACCTGATGATTTCAGCAGGAGGATTAAAGAGTTGGTAAAGAGTTTTGATGACTGGAGTGACACATCTTTACCATATATTGTAGATGCCCAAGGAAATGTTAGATCACTGCAGCAATGGTAGGACAGGGTAGATGAAATCATCAATGCACAAATCAAATTGATTTGTGATGACTCAGATTATGACATGCTGATGAGTAGTATGAATAAAATCATTAATTCACTAGCACATTTTTTGAATCTTTTGAAAGGGAGGTGAATCAAGTAGCAGTAAAGTATACACCTTATAGTGCCAAGGTAAATGAGGTGGTAAATTTTAATTGGCCAACGGATGAGGAATATCAAGGATGGGTAGAAAATTACTTAACTGAACAAGAATAGGATAGAGTATACAACCGGCAGTTAACAGCTCAACGGTTATGGTTATAACAAATTTTGGCTGTCTTGGTGGCAGTTTTGGTGCAAGATTTCAAAGTTTGGAAAATGCACCAATTATTCTCCAGTGGACGGAATGAACAACAAGATTCTCCAGAGACTCAGCTATTGTAACCAATTTTTGAAATGTCATAAGGTGGTCCAAGTGACCAGTGACAGGTGTATTTCTAATCTGATGCTTGTTGCTCCTTCATTTTCCCTATAAGAAGGATTTTAGGACTAGAAAGACGGGTTATCAAGTTAGATATCTTTAAGTCGAGTCTAACTAAAGTTGCAGAGCGAATTTTTAAAGAGCCTGATATTATAGTGAAAATATTATTCTTAGGTTTGTTGTCATTCTATTGTAGGTTTTAGTTTCAAAGGAACTTACTTTTCAACACAGTACTAGCATCTGAATGAAAATTACTCATTTCAAGGTCATGTATCTCCATTATATGAATATATTATCTTCTTGAATAAAATGATCAAGGGTTATTCCGTTCATCTCACTATTATGGTGTGTGTAATTCTCATTTTGGCTTTAATTCAAGGAATTAATTAAAATGCTTGAGTGAGGGTATAGGTGACTATGTTCATATAAGGATTTGATAAGTAGTATTGGGTTAGAATATAGATTGATGGTATTGTAAGGTAGTATTATCAGAGATTTTATATGCTATGTGTCTAGAAGATTAACTTGGTTACAGTAAAAAACAACCAACGCCTTTGATATTATCTAGCTATGGCTCCCAAATTTATTGCAAATTGATCATTAGGGTTAAAATTGAAACCTTGCAAATATAATCTTTGTCCAAATCCATCAAGAATTTTCCATCAGTTATAAACAATTCCCTTATAAAGAATTTGTGAAGCCAGGTCTAAAATTTGGAAATGAAATTCTAAAAATGCACAAGACTAAAAATGAAATCTGATGAGATGTTGCTTTAAAATATGATTTTCAAACTTGGAAGTAAAAATCTGACTTCACAAATGAATTCTGGAAAAAGACAATGACTACCCTCAACTTGGCAATATCTTCTTGAGTTTCTTCTGATTTTCCCCATGAAAACCATCGAGCAAAACACTGTCGTAATAAATAGTCAAGCTCATTTCAATTTATGCCCACCACAATCAAACTTTGCAGGTCTGTCGCAATTTCGGTGAAAGATCTTCATCGAAACATTGATGAAACAAAGGTTTGTCGACATTCCGACAAATGTCAGGGATAAAAATTAACAAAAATGAAAATTCGCACAAGTGTCCGACGATACATCTAATTATATAGCTTTCGTTGGAAGGTTTCGTCAGAAATTGGGGTCAAATGAGTTAGTGGGAGTAAACTTTCTTCATGCCTCTTGGACTCCTAACTACTCCTAGACCTACTATATTTACAACCATGGAGTCTAGCCTCATTCCCCAAAAACCCGTACACCAGGTACAGTGGGAAAGAGAACTAAATCTCCATTATTGATCGGTTGCCAATCAGGTCAACAACACAAAAAAACAACAAATTAACTACCAAACACACCTACAAATTGAACACACAAACTTAATACTGCAACACACAACTTCTACCACACCTGCTCTACATTCTACAACATGTTACAGAGCCATGATCGCTCCTGATCACTCAAATACAAATCAAACACAGAGATTTAAGCAATTATTCTCACTGTCCACACTTAACATTCATGAATTTTCAAAATTACAAAAGCTTCCAACCTTTCACACAAGTCGAGGCATTCTCTACATAGGTTAGAAAAGTAGTTAACTTCCCCTTGGTCAAACATGTTGCTTACAAAGTGGCAAAGGTGTAAAATGTTCCATTTTGCCACTTTTGCCTATGCATAGAAAACTAGGAAAAGTGAGTTTCCAAACTCATCAAACTTTTCCCCTCCTTAACCTACTGATCACTCCTGACCAAGGCATATTATTAAGTCTCTAACTCAATTCCAATGGTCAACATGACCTTCATGGAAATACAATAAAACAAAATGCATCCTAGACTTCTTCTTATTGCCTAGTGCTTCCTAGGTGTTTCCTAGGTGTTTCCTAGGTGTTCCTGCACCATTCTCCCCCTCTGCACAAACTCTAAGGGATGTGAGGAGAGATTAGAGATACATCTATGCCCTGCTTCTTGCACTGAGCTTCATCCACCCATGTGGCCTCAGATTCTGGCTTGTCCTCCACTTGATGAGGTGCTCCATGTACACTCTCTTCCTTGTAGATTTTTGCACTCTTGACTCCAAGATGCTCTCTGCGTGTAGTTTTTCTTTAGTAGGTAAGGCTATGTTTCTGACTTTCTTGAAGACCTCCCTACTGGTCTAAGCTATATCATTGACTGATCCCTTGTACTTGATCAAATCTGCTACATTGAAGATTGGTGAAATTCCCAAATCTGTGAGTAACTCCACCTTGTATGCATTCTTCCCATACTTGGCTAATATCTTGCATGGTCCTACTCTTTTCATTTGCAACTTGGTTGACATTCCCTTCTGCATCCTTGATTTGTTAAGGTGAACCATGACATAATCTCCTACTGCAAATTGCAAATCCTTTCTTGATATATCTACCTTATCTTTTAGTTTTTCTGTAGCCTCGGTGACTGTCCTCTTTACCTGCTCCTAAATCTCTTTCATGGTTTGAGTGAAGTATTTTTCATGTCCAATCCTATGTTCTATAGCTCCTAGATCCTTGAGGTCACATATACCTCTTGGGTGCATTCCATACACAATCTCAAAAGGACTCTTCCTTGTGGTCCAGTTCACACTGTCATTATAAGCATACTCAGCCTGTGATATTACCATATCCCAAGTCTGTCCATATTCTTTAGTTAAGCACCTTAGTAGCTTACCTAGCACCTTAGTAGGTTACCTAGCACCCTGTTAACCACCTCTGTTTGACCATCAGTCTAAGGATGGTAAGTTGATCCAAAAGATAGGTTGGTACCTAATCTGCTCCATAGAGTCTTCAAAAAGTGACTCATGAATTTCACATCCCTGTCTGAAACAATGCTTAAAGGCAATCCATGGATCCTTACAATTTCCTTGAATAAAAGGTGAGCTATATAGCTAGCATCATGAGTGGTTTTGCAAGGAATAAAGTGACTCATCTTGCTGAATCTGTCTACCACCACATATACACTATCAAAACTAGTCTTGGTCTTGGGGATTCCTACCACAAAATCCACGCTCACACACTCCCATGGTCTATTAGGAATGGGTAGGGGTTGATATAGGACAGCATTGCTAGCTCCTCCCTTAGCTTTCATACACACAACACATTGCTCCACATACCTCCTGACATCTCTTGACAACTTAGGCCAATAGTAGAGCCTTTGCACTAGTTCTAATGTCTTATTGATGCCAAAATGTCCACTAAGACTACCATTATTCTTTTCTTAAATGAGGTTTTCTCTCATTGACCCTTTTGGAACACATAACTGATTCCCTTTAAACAACAATCCACTTTGCAAAGTATACTCTGAGTATTGGCTATGAAAATGATTCTCAAAGTTAGAACATACCTTTTAGGCCTCTGAGAAATATTCATCCTCCCCATAGATATCCTTGAAACTCTCTATGCCAATGCTCTTGATCTGTATCTCTTGGACTGTCAGCAATCTTCTACTCAATTCATCTACTACCTTGTTCATTTGTCCCTTCTTGTGCTTGATGGTGAAAGTAAAAGCTTGGATGTGCTCCATCCACTTCAAGTTTCTATTGCTCAACTTCTCTTTGGGTGTTGATATAACTAAGTGCCTGATTGTTAGTAAAGACCACAAACTCCTTGGGTAGAAGGTAATGCTTCCACTTCCTAAGTGACTGAACCAAAGAATAAAGTTCTATATCATAGGTAGAATACTTCTTACCTTCATTAAGCTTTTCACTGAAGAAAGCTATGGGCCTGCCTTCTTGACTAAGCACTCCTCCTACTGCAACTCCACTAGCATCACATTCCACAGTAAACAATTTGTCAAAGCTTGGTAATAAGAGAATAGGTTGAGTTTCCACTTCTTGTTTCAGTCTCTCAAAACCTCTCTCGGCTTCTTGAGTCCACACAAACTTAGTTTTCAAACCACCCTTGATTGTCTCTAAGACTAGTGCACATATGCCACTAAAGTTTCTTATGAATTTCCTATAAAATTGAGCCAATCCATGGAAACTTCTTACCTCAGTCCCTGTGGTTGGTGTAGGCCAGTTTAGGATAGCTTCCACCTTGCTTGGATCCATTTTCAATGATCCTTGGGACACTACAAAACCCAAATATACAAGTTATTGTTTGAAAAACTCACACTTCTCTAGGTTGATGGCTAACTTCTCCTCTTGTAATCTTCTAAGAACCAACTCCACATGCTTTAGTTATTCTTCTATTGTTTTGTTAAAGATGAGTATATCATCACGATATACCACCACAAATAACCCTGTAAAATCCTTGAGCACTTCATTCATGAGCCTCATCAATGTGCTAGGGGCATTAGAGAGGCCAAATGGCATAACTCTAAACTCATACAACCCATTTGTTGTCTTAAATGTTGTCTTCCACTCATCTCCATCCTTGATTCTGATCTAATGGTATTGACTCTTGAGATCTAACTTGGTGAAGTACTGAGCTCCTCCAAGACAATCCATCAAGTCTTCAATCCTAGGAATAGGAAACCTATACCTAATTGTGATTCTATTTATTGCTCTAGAGTTAGTGCATAACCTCCACTTGCCTCCTTTCTTGGTTGCTAAGACCACTGGTACTACACATGGGTTGATGCTCTTCCTAATCAAGCCTTGATCCAATAACTCCTACACTTGTCTAGCTACCTATAGATTCTGATCCGGTGTAAGCTTATAAGTTGCTTTGTTAGGCAATGATGCTCCAGGTATGAAGTCAATATGATGACTAATGGCCCTTTTAGGAGGTAATGGTTGCAGGTGCACCATCACTTACTATGTCCTTATACTTCTCAAGCAAATTCTGGACTGCTCCAGGTATGACTGTTTTTCCAGTCTTATCTTCTTCTTTGGACTGCAACAAGACTACATAACCTTCACCCCCTTGATGTAGGTTGTTAAGGAACTCCTTGCCACTACTTAACAAGATATTTGGTATCTTTGACTGTCCTTCATCCTCCTCTGACAGTGACTGCAACTTAAAAGTCTTCCCATCCTTTTTAAAAGAGATAGTATTCTCCTTCCCATCATACATGGCACTTTTGTCATACTGCCATGGTCGCCCAATAGTAGATGGCATTCATCCATGGGTAATACAAATTAGCTTATCTTTGTACACTCCAATAGAAAACTCCACTGTTACTTGCTCATTGACAAGAACACTCTGCCCTTTGTTTAACCATGTCACTTTGTAGGGGTTAGTGTGGGGTACCTTCTCCAATTTGAGCTTCTTTACTACCTCTTTTGAGATGATGTTGTCGGTTGAACCTGAATCTACAATGACCTTGCATACTTTTCCAAGTATCTTGCATCTCACTCTCAATAGAGCTCTTCTTTGTTTTGGTTCTTCCTTGACTGGTTTCCTGATCAACACTCTCCTAAACTTCAGATTCTCCCCCACTTTAGATTCAATATGACTGATCTCAGGTGATTTGGTGCTCATGGTGTCCTCTTGTGCATATGCCACCCTCTTCTCAGCATTTGATGAAGATTCTTTCTCTGGGCACCTATAAGCTAGGTGTCCTACTTGCCCACAATGGTAACATTTCATGGTAGCAAAGTATGAATTGCTCCTGCCTGCTCCTGTTCCTCTATTTGATCCACCTTGAGAACCTCTACCTCTTCCATAACCTCCTCTAGAATGTTTTTCACTCCCATGCTCAGTGATTTTAGATTCACCTTGGTTTCTTTGTTCATTTCCTCTACCTTGGTAGCCACCTGTATGCCCTCTTTGATCCCTTTGATCTCTGCCTTTGCCTCTACTCTTAGAAGCCTGATCATGTTTCCTCTTGCTTCTTTCCTCAATCTTGATAGCTAATTGATAGCATTGATGTACTATCTTAGGACTTAGAAGAGTCATCTCTTCTTGGATGTTCCACTTCAAGCCATTTAGATACCTAGCCACCTTGAGACTTTCATCTTTTGAAACATTGGACCTCATACAAATTTTTTGAAACTCCTTAGTGTAAGTGTTCACATCTTGGTCTCTTTGCCTCAAGCTTTTCCTCTTCTTGTGTAACTGAATCTCATAATCATCTGGTGTGTATGCTTCTCTCACTTTTTCCACCATACCTTTCCAAGTTGAAATAGGCCTCTTGCCTTCCTTTTCCCTCTCTGTCTGAATGAATTTCCACCATGTCAAAGCAGATCCTCTCAATCTATACTTGGCCACCTTCACCTTCTATGCTTCAGTGACTCCATCACATTCAAAATGGTTCTCCATACCTTCTATCCAATCCAGGACTAGGTCAACTTCCAATTTCCTACTAAACAGTGGTATACCTTCAAGTGCCTTCCCACTCAAAGCTTTAAATGCCTTCAAGAAAGGATCCTCATGTAGAACAGGGTCAGGTTTAGGGGTTTTTTCTTCCTCTGCAACCTCTTCACTCTTTGGTTCCCTGCCCTCCAATCTATCACTAACCTCATCGGCCTTGATTTGCACATTATTCAATGCTTCCTCAAGTTGAGCTAGTCTTTCTCTCAACCTCCTATTATCCTCCTCCTGATCTTCAACCTTCTTTTCCAACTCAATGTTTGTCACCATGGTTGTGGAACCACTGGATTCAAGGTATGACATACAAGTTCTAACCCAAATCTTTAACTTGCTCTGATACCAATCTAATAGGGAAGGGTTGGATGGAACAATCACTGTTCCATGCTCTGGATCCTTGTTTGCAAGATCTCTCAGGTGTCTCTACCACCTTAACCTCTAGGTCCTACTTCATGTATAGGTTACCCTGGTTCTACTAGCCAACCCCACTATCATCTCACTCTCAATCTACCAAGTCTCCCTTGGTGCAATGCCTCCATTCTTCCTTTAGCCTTCAATCTTCCCTAAAGACTAATTCCCTCCAACAAATAAGTTTAACTTTGTAGGGGTGTTGAGATGTTTCCAAAGGCTTCTAACCATCTCCGTAGGGTTCTTGACAATCCACTATGCTCCTTTTGTAGTTCGCTACCACCAAACCCTCAGTTAGGGTTTATTAGGCTATTAGCCCAAGAGCCCAATTAGGCCTCCAACTCCGAGAAAATAGGCTTATCCTTCTAAATTCTCCAAAGAACATCCATTCTTCCTTTAAGATTATTGATTCCTATTCCCTTCTCTCAAATAATTTTGGAACCTTGGGTCTCCACTGTCCGTATAGTGCCTCAAACTGGAAATGTGCATAAACCTAGGTCATTTTGGGTCTTTTCCCTGTCTTCTTGCAGACTGTCAAGGTTTCCTCTCACTAAATGAATTGATGGAGTCTCCTCAACATACCCATAGCTTGGTGACCATCACTCCATCCCTTTCCAATAGGAAAATTTCTTTGAACGGGCACCCCTGCATTTAATAGTGCTTTACACTTATTGTCTCTCCTAGCCGGGCACTATCAAGCTCGCCTAGGAGTAAACTTTCTTCATGCCTCCTGGACTCCTAACTACTCCTAGACTTACTATATTTACAATGATGGAGTCTATCCTCATTCCCCAAAAGCCCGTACACTAGGTACAGTGGGAAAGAGAACTAAATCTCCATTCTTGATCGGTTGCCAGTTAGGTCAGCAACTCAAAAAAATAACAAATTAACTACCAAACACACCTGCAAATTGAACACACAAACTTAATACTACAACACACAACTTCTACCACACCTACTCTACATTCTACAACCTGTTACAGAGCCTTTATCACTCCTGATCACTCAAAGACAAAGCAAACACAGAAATTTAAGCAATTCTTCTCACTATCCACACTTAACATTCATGAATTTTTGAAATTACAAAAGCTTCCAACCTTTCACACAGGTCAAGGCATTCTCTAAATAGGTCAAAAAAGTAGTTAACTTCCCCTTGGTCAGACATGTTGGTTACAAAGTGGCAAAGGTGTAAAATGTTCCATTTTGCCACTTTTGCCTATGCATAGAAAACTAGGAAAAGTGAGTTTCCAAACTCATCAAACCTTTCCCCTCCTTAACCTACTAATCACTCCTGACCAAGGCATATTATTAAGTCTCTAACTCAATTCCAATGGTCAACATGACCTTCATGGAAATAGAATAAAACAAAATGCATCATAGACTTCGTCCTATTGCCTAGTGCTTCCTAGGTGTTTCCTAGGTGCTCCTGCACCACATTTCTCTTGAGACAAAACACTATTACCACTTGGAAACAATCCCATAGATTAGAACATGGATCAAACACCTTATTAAATGGGAAGAGTATTTTGTAATGGGATGTGTTCGAGAAATGAAAGAATTAAAGATTTTTTATAGATCTTAAGCTCAAAGAAATGATATCCATTGAAAATATTTTAGGAAAAACCTTTAATATTCATGTTTCTCAAGATGAGGAAGTTTTCATTGTGAGACTCAAAGAAATTTTTGGTGGTGTATTCGAGGAACAAGCAATATATTTTAATACATAAGTAATTATTCGAGTTGCAAATGCTATAGCTATGATAACATATATATAAAATAAAAAATAGAGCCAGAGATACAAGTTATTCTCATATTTCTATGACTTATCAATCCTATAAGTATAAATAGAAATTCATGAGAGATCATGATAGGAGCGAGATGAACAAATCCATCAATTCATATGGGGAATTTTCTAGAAGAGAAAACCTAAAGGATGGTGAGTGTACAATTGAAATAGATAGAGAGGTAGAGGTTTAAGTTTCAATTGAATGAATTTATTGTTTCAAACCATTTTTGGGGGATTTTGATTGCTATCTCTTCTTGCAAAATTCTTGCCTCCAACTTCCTTCATGTCAGCTAGTCAATGCAAGTTTGTCTTTAATTAAGATATGTTATTTTTTTAAAGAGGTGAATTTTAGAGAATATTGTACTTTTCGAATTCAAAGATGTTGAATCTTTTGGAATATTCTCATGCCTTTTAATTTGTAACTACTTATTGCCATGATTTAATCTAGACATATAGCTTGTAACTGAATTTGACACATTGTTATTCTAGTTCGAGGACTAGAAATTGTTGATAACTTTGGAGCTATTTATGTTGATATTATTTTTTTATAATCACAAAGTTGTAACTATGACATAATTAACTAATTTATGTATCTATTATAAATCTCATATGACCTATAAATTTCTCATCAATATTTTGAAATATCATAGTACTACATCATCACTTGGGTGTATTTTGATTTCTTTATAAAATTCACACCATTTATGTTTAGTTGTGAATAATTTTGGTAAAGCATAAACTAGTTATGGTGTCCATTTGCAAATCTAAAGTGTATTTGTGTAATATTGCTAAAAACGTATATTACTCAACCTTTCATTTTATTTAAGTATCTCAGTAAAAAAATTAGAAGAATTTATCAAAGACCAATTATTTCTATAAATCCTTTGGAATAGCTTATGATGTGTACAAAAGAGATGAAATTTTGTTAAAGTTTCACTTATCTTTATAAGATTTGGTATATAATAATCTACACCATGAAACATTTGGCTAGAGATTATAGCCACCCAAGATCCAGGAACTTCATGAAAGCACAAGAGAGATCAGTTGTGAAAGAATAAGCTATTCTATCAAATGATGTAAACGATAGATTTTGATCATATGATTGATAAATATTGTATTAATATTTTTTTATAGATGATACCACTCGGTTATATAGCTGAGGTGAGACATAGGACTAAACGAGATCATGAAAAGTGTCTTAATCCTATGTCATGAGACAACAAATATTAAATGACTTAGGACACAAGCATTAAAATTCAAAAGATAAGATAAGATCTAATAACAACTAAAACCTTTTAGAAATATTCCCTCCTAGGACCTAGGTGCTGGCAAGAAGTTGAGTCCACTTTTTGGCCATTTAGTGGAAGTGTTTTCCCTCATTTTTAGAATTTGACACATTTGACCTTAAAATTTAAAACACTTAGAGATGGAATCTTGAAAAAAGTCACTGATCATAAAATGTAGTACTCGGAGTCTAGTTTCCAAATATGTAATTTATTTTAATACCCAAATGATACAAATTGATTTTAAATAGGCATTTCTAAAAACCAATGTTTAAAAGTCACTTTTTTTTACCATACCATGCATGTGTACATCATCCATATTTTTACCTAAATAATCATATATTTTCAAATCCTTTTGGGAAAATATTTGTAACTCATTGAAGCATGCTTTCCATATTTTTGTGTAATTTTTTTTTGAATATTTTTATTAATTTTTTACTGGCCATATTTGGTGTTTCAAAAAATCATTATGTACGTCACACATAAGATTACCTAAATTTATCATTTTTTTATTTTTTTAATTAAAAATAATTGACTAAAGTACGCTTTCATGCAATTCATTCGTCAAAAAATTATGCTAATAAAAAGTTATTAAAATACTAAAAAACCCTGATAATTCAAGTTTATGGACCCGTTTCATCATAAATTAATTGAAAAATTAAAAAACTAATCCAATTGTAAAAAAAATTACATATTTGGAATCTACACTATCTCATCTATAATGGGTTTTAATTTCGTCAAAAAATTCTACAAAAAAGGTCTTCAGACATATGGCCAAAGTCATTATTTCCTTGTGACATTGCCAAGACTTTCAACTTGTAGGTCAAACTAAGTCTAGGGCTTAGATTCGGGTCCCCAAGCCTTTTCCCAGACCGAAAAATAAAGCAAAAACCCGACTAAATATCAAAATTTAAAAAATGGGATCTCGTTCTAAAACGGGATCCTGTTTCATAAAAATATAAAAAAATTATACTTGAATGAAACAGGATCCCATTTTGAAAATGGGAGATCCCGTTCTATAAAATGGGATCACATTTTGAAAACAAGATCCCATTTCTTAAAAGTAAAATAATATTTTATTTTTATGAAACGAGTAGTTAAAAAATGGGATCTCGTTTTAAAACGCACCATTAAAAAACAGGATCCCATTTTTTAATAGGCGGCTAAAAAATAGACCACTAAAAATGGGATCTCATTTTTTAACAGTGTATTTTTTAGTGGGTCATTTTAAAACAGGATCGCGATTTTTAAGAAATGGGATCCCGTTTTTGGCTCGGGACCCTGAACCTAAATGGAATCCCATTTATTAAAAAATGGGATCCCATTTTCTTGAGGCCGATTTTGGATTTTTTTTAAGGAAAAAACTTCCACGTTTCATGGACTCATCTTCTTGTTTTTAGCCACCTATGTAAACTTAACATGTAAATAGGTCCCACTAATAAACTAGTTAGGTAAAACACCTATTTACACCAACACCCCCTTAGGTACAACTTAGTGAGTAGAATGTTATGATTTTTTTTCAAATAGGCAAGGATTGGTCCCATATGTGAGGCCATGTTAGGTATCCATGTACAAATGAAATCTCTTACAAATAAAGAAAAGGAGAAAAACTAGTGGGAAAAACTCCTCCCCAAAAGAGAGATGAAAAAAAATATAGTCAATGAAGAATGAGAAGGACAAAATCCCATGCGAGGAAAAATACCCCCCATAGGAGAGAAGAAGAGAGACCATGTGACCCCCTCTCAATATTGAGTATCTGACAATGATGGTAGATGCTCGACATTGAATGAAGATGATCCAAGACTATCAAACAATGTTCCTTCCCTTAGGAAGAAACAAAACCAAGATAGTATCCAAGATGTCTTCCCATTCCTAAAAGGAAGATGAGGGAAGAAAGATAATGTGTTATCTCTAAAAAATGTTCAAGTGTCTCCATGTCGATGTCAAAAGTTTTCATGCTCCAAATAGGCATTCTAGGCCACACTATAGAAGATGACAATCCAAAATCTCCTAGAAATGATTGTAGAACACAATCCAAAGCTAAAGATACCTCATTTGAAGATAAAGAAGCCTCCACCAAATGTGGTCCAAAAAAATCCACACTCATGTCAAACTATGAAGGATGGTCATGTAGAGAATGCACAAGAGGGTCAAAGTGTTCCCTCACAACAACTGAAGAAGGATAATCTCCATCAAAGAGAAGATGAATGCAATCAATGGTGTTTCCAAAATATGAAATGTGGGAGTCACAAAATAAACTAGAAATTTATGTCAAGTACTCATCCCAAGTAGCCATCTTTGGAAGACAAAGTGTGTCCTACTGTACTAAATCACAAGAAGCAAAATTTGTGACAATGCAAGCATCATCATAAGCAACAATAGGTGAAGGAGATGGAATATCAACACATGTCAATTTATATCCTTAATGAATGAAACAATACCAAGATTCAAATGACCATATTGAATCTCCTCAAAAGTGTCCACAGTAGATGCCTTAATATGAACATTCGTGAAAGGATCAATAGGAGAAAATTTTGAGAAGGTGTAGACTTGAGATTGGTGATAAATCTCCCCAATTGTAACTATATCTTTGTTAGGAAAATCCAAAATTATGACAGAATCTAGTGTGAACTCAACACTCTTGACTACTCCACCATGTGTGATTTGATAGATAGGTAGGATATTTATTGAAAATGAAGGCACATAGAGAACACCATTAAATGCTCCATCATCTATGTCAATAGATCCCTTCCCACAAAAATTAATATGTGTTGTTAGCCATCAAGATGTGTGGTGATGAATGAGACTTAAATGAAGCGAACATGCTCTCGAATGAAGCCATGTGATGTGAGGCTCTTGAATCAATTATTCACTTTTTGACTTAGAATATGTAACTACAACAAGTTCTTTCCCTTTATGCATATAAAACTTTTATGAAGAAGAACAAGATGAACCTTTTGATGATGAAGGAAAAATTATTTGATTCTTCTTAAGAAGATGCTTCAACTCATCAATCTATTTTGAATAGCAGTGATGTTCATCATGCCTAATTTTCTTGCAGTATGTGCATGTAGGATTCTACTTTTTAGATGATTCCCCTTTAGAGGGAGAGGATTTATATTCTTTATATGACTTATTCTTTTTCTTCTTTTACTTTTTATCAAGATTCCCTAATTCTTTTTATACCTTCAACTTACTAGCCAACAATGCTTGACTTAGAAAACTCGATTAGACCCTTGAACGAGTTAACTTTACTTCCTCTTGGATTAGGAGACTTAAAAATTCATCAAACTTAGGATCGGCATATGATGCTCCCATAGAAACTTGATGGGTATGAAAGCCAAAAACAACCACTAAATACTTAAGACCAATCTTACATATTTAACATTCAAAATCAATTATAAATCCTTCTTATCAATATTGCAATCTTTTAGCTATGTTCTTAGATGTTTTACCTTGGAGGTGTGTCCTTGATGTGGTCAAATTAATATTTAAGATTAAGATTGATCAAATCATTATCAATCTAATATCCCCTAATCATCAATTTTACCATATAATTTCTCAAAAGTCTCCCAAGACTCTTTAGACTTGTTTTGCCTAATTCAATATGAAGTTGTAAAACAAATGAGACTAATGAACAAATACATATTTAAGTTTTTTCTCACAATAAAGCTCCCATTTTTCCAATTCTTTAGCATCAGTAGGTTGAGGAATGGTTTCCTTTAGATAGCCTTGGCAACCTTTTCTCATGAGATAATTTCATACTAATTTTCTCCATGAAGAATAATTATATGGAGTTAGGAGTTCAATTTGAGATTTCCCCATTGCAAGAACACACAACAAACAAAAGAAAGCAATCAACCACCACAATATTAGCCTCATAAATTGCTCAATCAAGAAACCCCCTATCAATATATATGATTTTGACACTTTATACTTAGTGTGATTATAGGTGCCACTTGCCAAAAACAACAAAGTTGACTTGATCTTAGTACTTGAGTCAAATGCCAAATTTGGCCACAAGATCAAAGTAAAAATTTTACAATGAATGAGATCGATATTATCATTCCACTACAAATTAAATACAAATTTATGCACTTTAAAAAAAAAACACCAAAAAATGTTATCGTAAGAGCAACAACGAAGCCTCAGAAGTTCCCAAAATGAGAACGACTCAACAATACCTATGAGAATATGAAATTTATGAAAAAATAGACACAAGAATTAAAAATTGATTACACCATTGTGAAGAGCATGAAAGTCTAACCCAAATAAAAAAATTCTCAAAAAAAGGAGGTCAGGTGACTTAGTTATGACCATTTGAAGTCGAACTGCAAATTCAAAACTAATAATGGAGAGGGAGGGCATATTGGAGAGACCTGCTAACGGTCATTTGTTCATCAAATTTAAGACAATACTTTTGGCTATCATTTGATTGTCAAATTTAACACAATATTTGGTGATCATTGTTTGGCCATCAAATTTAAGATAGTTGTGCGAAAAAAATTACCAATTTTTTTAATGCAAAAAATAAAGTATTCTATATGAAAATAGGGTGTTTTGGGCCTTCTAAGCACAATAGCATGGTCAAATTTGACCCAAAATGCTCTAAAATGATGTATCCTTACTAGATCTAGCAATGAATCTCCATCTTCCAATCTCATAGATTTTGCCTCAAATATCTATTTTGGATGAAAAAAAGGAAAAAATGACTTTCTTGGACCCTCTAACCTCGATGGTGAGCTTAGATATACACCAAAAATATCCAAAATAAACCTGAAAAACAAAGTCATAAAGAGGAAAACCCCAATTCTAGTATTTTTTTCCAAGTTTTTTAGATTCTTTAGATCATCATTCGATGTAAGAGAAGAGTATACTCAACTTTCCAAGATTCACCAAGATTTTCAACAAAGGTCTCTCAATAAATACTAACAAGAAGCAATCCCACAAGCTCTGATACCATGTAAGAGTTGGTATAAAATACTCTACATCATACAAGATTTGGTTGAATATTATAGCAACCCAAGTTCTAGGAACTTCATGAAAGTACAAGAAAGATCAATTGTGAAAGAATAATGCTATTCTATCAAAGGATGGAAATGATATATTATGATCATATGATTGATCAATGTTTTATCAATATTTGTTACAAATGAGATCACTTGGCTATATAGCCAAGGTGAGACATAGGATTAGACAAGATAATGACAAGTGTCTTAATTTTATGTCATGAGAACTAATATTAAATGACTAAGGACACAAGTATTAAAAGTTAAAAGATAAGATAAGATCTAATGGCAACTAACACATTTTAGAAATATTCCCTCTTAGTACCTAAGTAAACCTAACATGTAAATAGGACCCCTTAATGAGCTAGTTAGGTGAAACACCTATTTACACCAACAACCTTTCAAGAATTAATCTTAGTCTAGAGACTTTTGAAATATTCATACCCCTTATAAAATAGTATCCACATTGAACTATTGAGTTACCTTGTAACTCAAGACTTGACATTTGAAACCTTGTGATAGTTAAATTCTATTTTAAAATTTGATTTTCTTTCAAGAGGTAATTTTTTTTAAAAATTTTATATGAATTTGTATGTGTATACAAAACACATCAACACTTGACACTTCTAACTTAAGATAGATGATGATTGGTCAATTAAACTAGTACTTGTTATGAATTAAAAATAAAATAATAGTAACCAAGGGGTGGTTATTACAAAAAAATAACATAAATTTCCAAGAGTGAAAGGTGAAAATTCATTCCATAGAGCTTAAAATGTATTTACAATTGTCGTGAATAATATTTTTGATAAGGAAATTTGAGTAGCTTATAAATATGTATATCATCCTTTTTATCTTCATAATGGTGTTGAAATATAAGAATTAACTAATTTTCTTGTACAATAAAAGCTTATTTACTATATGCCACAATCATATATTTAATATAAATTGTATTCTTTAGATTTGTTTGATGTTAGAATTTGATTTTCTTATATTTATAGTTTAAAATATTTTATAGAATAGGAAAATATATTATTATTATTTTTTAAATGTTGGAAATAAGACAACAATAAATTAAAATAGTAATAAATGTAAGGTGAACAATTTTTTTGTTTTCTATTATTTATGGTATTGTTTGAAAAATTAACAACTAAGATCTATTTCATGGTAGTCGTTTTAATTTATACCAATGACCTATATATTTCATATAGTGCTCCTCATTAAGGGAACACTTATCAATATAAATATATTTGATTTTAGATTTAATATGAAATTAATGTTATAATAAAAAGGTTTAATTTCATGGAAATATATCCTCAATCTTAGCAACATAGAGTCTCATGTCATGACAATAAACATATATTTTTGTTGTACCTCCCATTTTTTACTAGCCCAATTTTCAAAATTTTGTATCAAATTCATTATTAGGTTAAGTTGAAATGCATATATTTTCAAGTACTTCTAGGTCAACAAATGTAAGCATTGTCAAATTTGTCATCTGGAAGTCTTATCCATGAGTTAGTTGAGTTGTGTCTCATCATCGTAATTTGTCAAACTCATCTCAAAAAATCACATTCCAATTGATTGGAATAAGTTGGTTACGTCAAAGTCTATGTCTGATACCAGATCAAAAAATTATTATGCATTGTTCCACTTGTACCCAAGATTGACTATGTAGGTTGGAAAAATTTGCAAAAAAAATGAATTTCAAAAAATTGTGAAGTTTTATGAAAATCCGTTAAATGGAGATGATGTTGATAGTGTCATGCCAAATGTAGCCAGTTTATGTATCAACACACCTCTTGGTTTCCGAGATATTAATGCTTCAATTTTTGCTAGTCAAATTATGAAAAATATTAAATTAAAGGTTTTATTTAGTCAAAGTGGAATTATATTGCTGGGTTTTGGTTGCAATACTATTATCAATAATGTTGCAAGGTTTCATAAGGAAATACTGATCCAATAAAAAATCATTTCAATTTTTTGAATTGTAAAGAGGTCAAGCATTCAACTCATATATATAATGTTCATTCATGTGTTCTAGATAAAATAAATTCAGTAAGAAATGAGATTACCTTGGATCATAATGAAAGGGAAATTACAAGGGTACAACAAAGTGATCACTCAAGATACAATTTTATATCTTCATGATTCCTATCTCCATGTGTTGATGGAATTAATTTAAAGCATTAGTATCTTGATTGGAGGGGAAACTCATAAATGATGCTGAAAATGGAGGGAAAATTCAAAAGATTACTACTTTTGACACTTCATTTGGAAGTTTCAAACTAACACAAACATTTTGATGAAAAAGAAATAGTAATATTCATTGACAATTTTACATTGATTTATAGCCCATTCCAAACACTGATGCAAGTTATAAAGTCACTTTTAAATGCCAATGACGAAAGTGAAGCTTAGTTTTAATAGACACCTTTATACAAGTTAATAATTTCCTTTCAAACTTGTATAATTTCCTTTCAAATGCCGATCCAAAGACAGGCGCATGTTAATCGACAGTTTTGTGTAATTTAATAACTTTCCATGATAGGGAATAATTGAGTCATATCGATTATTTTTCTTAAGTTAAGAATTGTTATCATCAGCATGTTCAAATGAGTAAATAGCTCTCACAAAAATACTGATAAAGGAAAAATAAAACAAAGATCATTGGTCTCCTTAAACAAGTTTGTAACCAAGTTTGCAACCATATTCATCGATTTTAAAGGCTACCGACAAGTTGATGAAGGTTGGCAACTTTGAAATGGTTGGCGATCTGCTCCGAATTCCACATCATTTAACAGCATCCTCCCAACCAGTGCGCTAGGCATAGGAACAGAGACAAAGCACGTGAATTGTTGGAAGACTGCCTCGACGAGATGTTTTCTCATGACAAGCGGTGATTTCAAGATATACACAAAAGGAATTTGTTGAAAAAGCTTTCGAAGCTTTCAAGTTAATGCAATCGGGTGTTATGGATTACAAGAAGAAAAGAAAAGGTAGACTACATTCTTCATTTTGTTTCCACTTCATTAGCATCATTTCCAGATGATGAACAAAAATCACATAACCTTGAATTGCCTTCATCTATGAATTCGTCAGGAAGAAATTTATCAAATAGTTATAAAGAACAATCTGTCCAGGAGATACAGTCCAAAAGGGAATCCACCTCAAGAAATTATAATAACACAGGCAAAGATTGTTGTATTTTAGAATGCATGATTGCATCATTTAGCATTATGCACTGTTGCAAGGTATGCGTTTTTGGTTTTTTTGTGCAGCACAGTGCAGCGTTTGGGATCAAGACATGGCTTAACCGTTTCCGGTGGATTCATTAAATATGATGGTTGTATTGGACATTAACATGTTGATCTTTTGGCGCAAGGCAACCGTAGGACCAACAATTGGTAACCAGCTCTGATACCAATTGTTGACCCCAATGTTGGTGTTGCACCAAAAGATCGACCTATTAATACTGGATACAACTGCCAGAATTAATGAATCAACGGGAGATGATTACACCATGTCCTGAATCCCGGAGAGAGCACTGACCATCTGCCAACAATCTCCCCTTCAACATGTCAGTAAGATTTCACAAGGATGCATGGGACATGGTCAAGCTTCCATATTAATGTTAAATTAGCAATGACTACAAAAAAAAGAGTACATTTATTTGGCTGTTTAAAAAATGAAAATAGATACGGTTAACTGGTGTTCTTCATTACACTCTTGTTGGTGATAGAGCTCTATTCATGGTAAAGTACAATGGAAAGTAAAAATTACCGTGGTTTTCCTTGCTATCCATGCACGCAAGAAATCATGATGGGAACCTTATTGCGTACATTATCGTCCATTCTAGCTGAGCATCATAAGCGTTATGGAGGACTTATTAAGGATAATGGTGAACCTGATAGGGACGTCATTGAAAAAAATTAATAGTGAACCTGATAGGGACGTCATTGACAAAAATTCTGAGAACTTGATGCTGATCGAGATGTATATTTGACAAAAAGATAGTTATGTGGTCTCATTATTGATCTTGAAATTGATGCATTAGAAAATGAAATTACAAACATTGTGAATAGAGTAATGTTAGGGTTGGATGTTTTTTGAGATAATCAGCTTTCTAAAGATGAATTTATAAATGGCATGTGTAAGTGAATCGAAATTGCAACTGATAGTGTTGATCAATCTATTCGTGACACAATTGTACCTTCTTTTCACAAGAAGAGTAAGGAAGAACTAGAAGCTTTGATGGATAATGATGAAGAAAGTGAAACTATTGACAATAAATAGAAGGTCTATTTGAAAGCTAGTTTACTACTTCTGGGAGGTGTAGTTATAGCAGGTTCGGTTGTTGATCCACTTGCAGATGTTGTTGACAACTTTTCTGATGTCACACACATCCCTCCCTTCTTTATTTCTTTCATAGAAATGTCTTTGGCTCCAAACACCAGTGAGGGCATTTCAACACTTAGTTTTTCAAGTCGGAAGAGAAAACAAACTGCGATATACGATGCGGTGACGATGAAAAAAACATTGGGCTTGGGATATTTCTTTGTCATTGTCTATGTTCGAGGATTGGATTGGAACTTTTCAGAAGTAGTAGTGGTAATATTAGTTGTAATTGTAGAGAAAAAGCTCATGGGTAGCTATTTATATAGCCATCTCGGGTTTTTCATATAAGACAATTGGGTCTAGATCATATTCCTAGTTACAAGATATGGAATGGATCTCTAAAAGAGTCCATCTATTGAAAAGAGTTTTGAAACTTCCAAATAAATTAATCGATTGATGTAAGGCTAATTCGGCAATATTTATGCTAGTGTCAAATTGGGAACTTTGGGGTAGTATATGGATATTGATCAAAGCATAAAGAACAAGGAATTGTATCTTGTAAAAGGAGTTATAATTGGGTTTCATGGTAGGAAAAGATGACTATTAAATGTAGTTGAAGTGCATGTATTTGAAGGTCTTGTAGGTTTATCCACCTCCATTTGCTAGGTGACTAGTTTTGGTACACTAATAAGTAACTAATTTTTGGTAAAAATATTTGTGCCCTATGGATCATAATCAAATCTTTGTGAAAAATAAGGGAGAAATCTCGTTGTGGTGAGTATCTAAATCATGTGTGCATCAACTTGAGACCAAAGCAATAAAGGAGGCTAAAAGGAAAAGAGCTAAAGGACAATTGGTGGATAATTTATTATGCAATCAAAGATATTTTTGATAAATATATATCAATCAATAGAGGTTTCCAAGGAGTTAAGCTTATCTAGGAAGCTCTTACTTCTCACATGTGGTTTGACATGGTAATGAAGACAGATGAAATTTCCTCAAATGTCCAAGAAGTTGAGGATATTGATTTACATCAAAATTATCATAAAATTGTTAATAAATGTGTGTCGCCAAAAAGTGTAGCCTTTGACACTTTTCGCTCATTTGGACTCTTGCCTATGGATTTTGGACCGTTTTCAACCTCTTTTTACCCCTTTCCAAGCCTTGTGCCAAAGTGTTGTAAGGTGTTGTAAAATACATTCATGCTTTCCTAGGCTTGTCATCACTAAATTAACCCTTTATTATGTTATAATGACCCCTTAATACACATATAAGCCCTATCTTAGTGTGTTTTCATGAGACAATTCCAACAAGCAATAATAATCACACTTTAATCCTCGACAAATAATGAAAATTGCCCAGGTGGACTAGGTCGCCACCTTGGGTGACCTAGTCCCATGTCGCATAAAACTTAAATTTAATTTAATATTCTTTTGGAATATTGTCTCTAAAACACTAAGGTTGGCCTATATGGTGTTATTTCGAGAAAATTAGGGAATAACTTGTATAAATAAGCCTAAAACCCCTAATTTCTCATAAGTGACACTCATTATTCACAACTCTTCATCTCTCATCCACTCCTTCTCAAGCAAGCTAGGGTTTGAAGCATTCCAAGTCAACAAGACATCTTTTTTGAAGAATTCAAGGGTTGATTGTTGCAACAACACAAGATATCTCATCATGGCAAGGTAACTTACTCCATTACTCCATTTTTTCATGTCTCATTACATTATTTCTATTCATTTTGGTTTAGTTACCTAAAAGGGATCTGACCAAGGCAAACCCCTAATCTCTAACAATCAACATTTTTCTCCTTCTCTCCTTGTGTGTTTGTATATTTAGGTGCATTAGAGATCCTTGAAGACTTTTTGAAGACCTCTCCTTGCTTGTAAAGTTAAATCATTCACCAAAAGTCACTTTTAGGCCCGAATATTAGAATTGCATAAGCGAATATCTGTGAAGTACCAAAGTGCAGACTTAGGGCTTTCGTTTCCCCTTCAAAAATTCCAGAAATCTTGAAGAGGACTAGGTCACCAAGAATGGTGACCTAGTCCCACTATATAGGCCTTTCTATGATTTTCACATTTTTAGACACCCATTTGGCAGAAACGGGCTTTGGACCAGTTTTCTCAAATCTGGGATTAGGTCGCTCAGATTGGCACAAGTGTCCCTTTCAGCTTCTACAACATTTTCATCAGCATTCTAGACCTCCAACAAATCCTCCTTCAAATCCCAGATACACACATTCTATCTCTTTCATTTTTGTATAGTTTAGTGTACATTCTTAGATCATTTTGTATATGTTTGCATATCATTATGTGTTTTCCAGCACTTTGCATTTGCATATTTAGCATTCATTATTTATTGCTTTTTGAATTTATTACATTTAGGACACTCCACACACATCACATTAAGCCCCTAACTCCTACTTTGAATGAGCCCTAAAATGAAAAGGTGTGAAAGAAAGATGTATTTCCTCTTAGGTGCAAAACCCTAGAGGTGCAAGGGGTATATCTTTCCCCTTCATCATTTTTGGTGGTTCATTTTGGTGAACCTAACATCCTTGCACCCTCTTGTCTGATTTAGATTCCTTCATTGTCCTAGGATTAAATTGCATTGCATGTTGCATTAGTGAAGTTGGATCCTAGTGTTTCAAAATTTGCATTAGTGAAAAGTGCACTTAGGTTGCATTTTTGCATTTTAGAACACCAAATCTTTCTGCAATTTTGAATTTTCATGTTAGGTCTACATCACCCCATATAGTAACTACCTGTACCAATTCAAAACACGTGAAAAATATCAAAAAATTCACCAGGAGGACTAGGTCGCCATCTTGGGCAATCTAGTCCCTTCAGGCTTATAAAATTGCCCTTTACAAAGTTGAAAACCCAATTTTTAGGATTCTGTTTTGTGCCATTACCTACTTGTATCAATAGGTTGTGTTTATATGTTACATGTATTTTATTAAAACTAGCTTAATTTAGCTCATTTCATGCACTATACATTTTCAATTTTGCATTTTCAGACTTTCATTTTCAAAACATTGATAGTGTAAGATCAGTAAATTGCCTTCTTTGTAATCTGAAAATTGTATTTCCTTTTTAGTCTTTACATTGCATTGTACATTCTTCAAACATGTTAGTTTCAATTTTTTCCAAAATTGCAAAGAAAAAGTTAGTAAATAATCATTTTAATCATTCATTTCATGTATTCCCTAATTATGAGAGTCTAGCAAATGAAAACATTTATAATTGTCTTGAACATACACTACCTTCTATCTCTCCTATTTGTGAGGATGATGTGTTAGAAGAAAATACAAACAACAACAATCATGATGATCATAATTGTTCCTCTCTTGATACCTCTCCTTCTAGTGATGAAGGTATCTTGCTAAAAGAAGGTACAATTGTTGAGCATCATGAAGGTCTTGCTTGTTCTTCTCCTCATCCCCTTTGGGAAGATATTTTAGCACAAGAAAATGTTGGAAGTGGGTTCACTCTGAGAGGGGGGGGGCGTGAATTAGAGTGGAGTAATTTTAACTTTTAACCTTGAAAGCATACTTAAACTTTTGCTCAGTTAACCCAAAGAGAAAGATTTGATTAAGCAGGTGAGCATTAACATTTCAGATCAGATTGACATGAGACTTGACTAACATTTACAACTCAGATCAAATGATATTGTACAAATAAAGCTTTATGAACAATCTTGTTGTGCTTTATCAACAAAACTATAAATCTTCATAATATGCAACTTTGACTTACTTATGATAGACTCTTGAGCATTCACATAATGAGCACATAATGCAGAAGTTAATTCACCTTATGAAAGACATTTTGCACTAGATTTTCCCAATCTAAATTTGCATGACAAACATGAGCAAATTGACTTTTACACTTTTAAATAGCCTTAAAGTATCAGAGCATTGACCAACTAAATAAGCACAATAACATAAGTGACTATAAGAAAGAGTATGCAAGATAAACATAAATCACACAAAAAGGAGACACAAAAATTGTCGAGTGGAAAACTCTCCTGGGGTAGAAAAACCACTCCTAAACTGCCTTACTGGCTTAATTTCAAAACCACTATTTACAATGCCTTATAGGCTACTTTCTAAGCACCAACTCAAGGAGCACTATCCACTCATTTAGAGACACCAATCTCAAAGGAGCACCAACCCCTCATTTAGAGACACCAATCTCAAGGAGCACCAACCCCTTTATTGTTTTAGTAAATCGTAAAATAATACAGAAGATCTCTATGTTTCTCTTTTATCTATCAAGTGCCACTTGATAGACAATAACTAAAATCCTCAAAGTTCCAAAATGAACCTTCAAAATTTCAGGCATTGTCAAGCCTTAAGTCAACTTGATTATCAACTCATATTTCATATTTTCAATCTCAGAGCTCAACATTTTTCAATATAGTCACTGTGATGTATTATCACAAGTTTTTCCTTTTGTTTCATATATTTCTCATTGTTCTTCTCTACACTTTCAATTCATTCTATCTTTTATGAAACATTTTTATAACCTTTTTCATAAATTGTCACAGCGAACCAGTTGACACTTGTTTTTCCCTTTTTGTTTTTCCTTTTTAATAGAGCCATAATCTCTCTGCTTTCATCTAATTATGGATTTCATCATTACATTCAAGGAAGGTTACAACAGTTTCTCATTTTTCTATTTTAGAGAATAAGAACAAAAATGATCATCAGATTACCAAACTTCAATCGACCAACAATGCCATGTGTTGCAGTTTCCATGTGTGAAGGATCAAAATGAAGAAGTTCTTCTGATAGGAATATCCAAGCATTTTTCAAATATAGAAGGCAGACTAAAACCTATCCTCTCAAGCAGCCTGCATAAACAGAGTTGAAAACAAGAACCATTAAATCATAAATGAAATTCATGAACAAAACCCTCGAAAAGCCAACTGCAACAATAGTGCAACCAACAAATCCAATGCAATGTAACCATAACTTCAGAATGATGCATCCAATAATAACTGTTATGAAATAATCCATGTAAGAGATCGAACAGATTCGAAGTCATTATGATTTCCCCAAACTGATACCACTGTTTCATAAAACTGATAAGATAAATCTATTGTAAAGTGCAGTTAAAAAATTATATGCAATCTTTTTGGTTCTAACCAGTAAAAAAGATTTAACCAATTTTCAACCTTCCATTTAGAAGCAACAGTTTTGCAAACCAATTGAAAAACTGAATACCTGAGAGTATCGAAATAGATGTTGCATGTAGCAATTTTTACCAGTCTGCAAAGTGGCTTAGCATCCCGAGCTTCTCCCTTATTCGAGCTCTTATTTGATGGTAGGAAACTGATAGGTGAACAATCTAATGTCATGATCTTTCTATTTTCCAATACGCTACCAAAGATTAGTAAACCAGCTACTAGAACAGTGAAATGGTTGTGAGATAAACAACTCAATGATGGCGGCCAGAATAGGGTTTCAAAAACTTTCGAACAATGAAACATAATGATTTGCCCTAATTTCCACACAAAATTCTTTGCATAGTATGATAGCCATTTGGAGTCTGAGAGGACAAACATTAATCAATTGAAACCGCATAAAATACTTTGAAAACCGTGGGTAGATCAATGACATGCATGCCCAAAGGAGTAAATTTGACATCTATCCCCTTACCGTGCAGCCGTGGCCACCCTTCGGACTAACTGCGGTACAGTGGTAGCTAACTCTTAACTGTTACCACTTTCTTTACTGCCCAACCACAGTCTTTCTTTGGATTACTCGTGGTACAGCAGTAGCTCCCAGCTAACCGCTAGTCGTTTCCACCGCGTTATCGTGGTTAGCTACCTAACTACTCGCAGTATAGCAGTAGTAGACCTGCTTGCCACTGGCAGTTTACCCGCACTACCGCGGTTACACTAATTACAGCTCGTGGTATAGCGGTAACTGTCTTGCTTGCCGCTAGCTGCTTCCACCGCGGTTACTGGCATAACTGCCAGCGGTAGCGTGGTAAGCTTTATACCCACTTTTAGCATTTAAGCTATGTTTAAAAACCATGATGATACCCGATAGAAATATAAGGTGCACTTCAATATAAAGTGCCAAAATAGTATCCAATAATAAATATCAAGGTCAAATTTCCACCTTCGAATGTCATGAAAACTCAAGGACTTGTGTTGAGTAAAATAAACTTTTGTAAATATCAAGAGCATTTCTCAATGACAAGATGCATGTGATTGATCAAGCCATCATTCAACAACCTATAAAACCAGATATCAACTATGCCAATCAAATTCCATAATAAGACCAGACTGAGAAATTCTTCCAAGGCACCAACCTAGGGCAGTTTTGACATCAAGGACAAATGCCACAGAAGAAGTCAACAGAAAATAGCATTATAAACACATTTCTAAACATTACCTTACCTAGTCTCCCTAAATATGATGATCAACCTTACCCTTCTTCTAATGTCCCTCCTCAATGCAAAGAGGACATGTTGGTGTTAGAAGATCCTTCTCCTAAGAGTCATAAGACTGTTGACCCTCCCTACCTATTTGACAATCATAATGGTCCTTCTCTTGATGCCTCATCTTCTTGTAGTGTAGCATGTGATGAACCTCTTCCAATCTCTGCTACTAGAGTAGGTTGTTTGGAACAAGAAAATGATACCTTTGATGATCAAATAGAACCCTGTCTTAATCCTTCCTCTCCTCATAAACCCATCATTGATCATTTCCTTAATAATATTATGCCCTTACAAGAAGATGTAGAGCCTATATTAGACTCTCCTTCCCTAGGGGATATTAATATTATCCAACCTCAACTCATCCTTTACCCTCCTTCAAACAAACCTAAACCCGAATTCACCCTCTACCCACCTCAGCATAATGTGTTGCAACAACCGTGTCAAGATATTGTTGCTCATATGCATTACACTTGCAATAAAACATGTTCCCAACCACAACCCTCCACTTCCTTACCTTCATCCCCTCCCATCTTACATGTTGTCCCTCTCTTGAATTCCCTTCTTAGGGAGTATGACCTTGTTGATCAACTCAAGAATACTCCCACTAAGATCTCCTTATGGGACCTCATTCAATTCTCCCCTCTGTTGGAAAATGTGCCTCAATTTACTGGCTTCAACCTCAAAGAAAGGCTTGACAAATTTATGCCCTTATCACTTTACTGCAAGGTTCTCTTTTGATTAGCTTGACCCTTTGGTTGCCAAGACTTAGTGTGATCGGCGAGACCCTGAGGGTTGTCACAGCGATGGGCCGATGAGCGTGGAGTTGGAAAAATCTCAGTTTGCATTGCCTTCATCGGTGGAGTGGTCATTTATCAGTGGGAGAAAATGCTAAGTCCCATCGATGTAGCGATGGCATGCATCAATGGTTGTGCTTGGTCTCATTCGATAGTGCTAGCTAATTTCTAGGGCATTCAAAAGCAAGTACTGCTATTGCCCTTTTAACCAAGCGGAATAGCCTATATGCTTGACACGTGGTAGCCTGCCAAAGCGGTGAGCGCAACGAAGAGAAGGTGGGCCAAGAGTTTCTTTATGTGAAGGGTCATCCAACTGTGGACACTTTCCAATGCCTCAGGAGTTCCTTGGAGAATTAGTCGATGCCGCTAGAGATTCCCCAAAGGAGCTCCAGTGGCTTACACGTGGCAGCCTCACAAGCTTGTTTTAGGTGGGCTCATGGGAATCTTGGAGATTCCCTTCTAGATGCCTCAAAACCTCCTGAGTAACGGACATGTGACTTGTGGGACCTGATAGAGCTGGTGGTCAGTGTTTTGGCTATAGCGGATTATTGTCAGCCCAGAATGTGATGAAATGGTTAGCGATGGCGAAGGGATTTTCTTAGCCCGATGACAGTTGATCGATCATTGCTCAGTCAAGCAACAGAACAAATAGCAGTGTGAAATTTGGCAATTTTTCATTGGTTGTTCTTTGTACCATATTTGTAAAACAACATTTATTGTCGAAAGCTAGATTGGTGAAAAGCGATATATTATGCAATTAATATGAGATCGGATTTTGGTGGATGGCAGAGCCCGAAGTTAGTATTTTCTCTACAACGAATTTATTGCAGGGGTGGCTCGATGTAGGATTACAGGTGGATCTGATCTGAGATTGATTTGGCATGTCGATGAAGGACTGAAATTAATGCACCCTAATCAGTGGTTGATGAGAGACTTATAATAGTCGGTTTAGACTTAAAGTTAAAAAAATTTGAGATAGACAGAAGACTGAATACTAAGAGACTGTGTGTCTAGGATTGATGAGTTTGTATTCACTGTATGGTGAAATAGCATTGTAACATTAAGTGCATGAAAACTCAAGTGTTGTTGTGAGCTAACTATCTGAGAGTGAGGAGTGTAACTTTGTATGTAAACTTTTGCTTACTGTAATACAAAGTGTATTTCTCTTGGTGTGGTGGGTTTTTTCCCGAAAGGGTTTTCCCATGTAAATCTAGTGTTATCTCTATGATCATTTATTTATGTTACTCATTTTATCCTGTATGTGTTTATCTTAAGTGTTTTAAAAGTTTTAAAACTGGTCTTTGCACTTCTCCTCTGTGGTTTTAGCGTTAGGAGAGTGTTTCCACACTGTTGCTTTTCCTCACACCCTCACTATCACCACATGATGTAGCACGCCCTACAACAAGTTCCTATCCCTTCTAATGAGAAATCAAATGACATAGTAACTATTATTCACATAATTAATGTTGATATTATTTTTTACCAAAGTGAGCTCCCTCCTTTGGATTTTCAAAAACAAAATGAAGCCTTCATAATAATCTCTCAATACAAAACAAAAGGGATCAAGAGAACTTGATTATAGATATCGACTATGCTCTTAATCAGGGATAACTTTAGTGGTGAATCTTCGCCAATTGGCGAATTCTAGGATTCTAGCAATTTGAATTTGGCAAATCTATCGTATCAGTAGGGTGTTCAAATCGCCAGGAATTCACGAACTATCAGCCCAATGCATGTCCATTCGCTAACAATTTTTTTTTATGAGGCATGTTTAGGCAATAAATTCGCCATAACAGACTACGCGTTTCCAATGCACTGATCAATATTTTTGCCTGGAATCTCGGGGAGCATGTCAAAGTCACCAACATATTTTCCAATACTATTAAAACAACATTATATGAAGACCCATTTCTCCAATTAAAATTTACAAATACTTGCTTGTGAAGACCCATTTTGCCAATTAAAATTTATAAATAGTTGCATATGAGGACCTATTTCACCTTGAAAATTTCAAGGTATCGTTGTATAAGCACATAGGATTTGCCAAATTTTTAACATACCATTTCAAAATCCCGTGGAATTCACCAAATATGGATTGATATAGATATACAGTTGAAACTGTTATTTGTTCATACACATTTTGTTCAATTCTAAGGTTCTACGTCTCGATTCAGAAGTCAGCGAAACCCGAAAATGTAGACTCAGAGGTGAGTGATCATTTCTTCATACTGTTATTAGTTATTAGACTATTAGTTATAATAATAAGATCTCTTTATCTATTTTCCATTCTTGCTTTAGTCTTAAACATAATTTTAAGTAGGGAATGGGATCTATATTCTCTATCAGTCTATCCTTCTTAAACAAGAAGACATTTTTTTTCCAGCCTTTATTCAAAGTGAGATCAATATGTTGAGCAGCAAGGGTAAGACTGCTGAGCAGGTGGGTAATGAAGAGACTGGGAGGCCATCAAAATGCCCAAAACGGGGAGGTACCATACAGTCTTACTTTGGAATTGGAAAATATTCTAATCCATCAAATCAAGATGGAGCTACACCATCAACTCTTCCGCCATAGGAAGGTCAAGGTGAGATTGTCATTGTGTTAAATCAAAATGTATCAAATGAGGATGGCAATACCACAGAAGATGTTCCAAGGGATACCCTGGATAGCCAGAATGAGATAATCGACTTGGATGAGGATGATGTTGGTAGCAAGAAAAGAAAAGGCAAAGCAAAATTGGGGTGCGAGTGGGAAATGACAAGGAATTTTCAAATTGGTTGGTTGTCGAAGTACCCATTCCTTGAACCAGTGGGGGTATCAAACGAAAACAATATTGAAAGGGCAATAGAGGTCAGATGTAAGATTTGTAGTTCGAAATGTGGAAGAGACAAGACGATGTAGCTAAAGCTTGACACTATAGAAAAGCATATCGGTAAAGTTTACGAAAAACAAATCATAGACGGAAAGGAACAATCAGTTGTATGATGCAAATCAAAGGAAGAATGTCTTCATGTTAAGTATGTTGTAGATTATGGAGAGAAAAAGCATAGAATGTCGAAGATTAAAAAATGTGAAGGTACACTTGAGGCTCATTTTGGAAAAGCCATGGCAGCAGCAAATCTGTCAAAAACTGTTCAAATGAGTGTTGTTTTTCATATATTGTCCAGGGGGCATCCTATGACAGACTACCCAGAATATTTTGATTTATTATCTTATTTGAGTGTTCCTCACTTTCCCTTCTCACATTGGTCAGTAAACGCTGGATGGGAATTGGCAAACTATCTTGCTGCAGTGTAAAAGCAAGATTTAAAGGAGAAATTAAAAGAGTCAAATTTCATTGCATTATCTTTAGATGAATTTACTGTGGTAGACAATACTTCTTGTATTTGTATACATTTGTATACTGTAGAACAACATCTTCACCAAGCTCATCTTCTTTGTGTTCGTAAAATGAAGGAAAGTTCAACATCGCAAAATATATTTGAACTAGTCAAGAAATCTTTGAATGAAATTGCAGGTTTGGATGAGTTGACAATTACCAAAAAGTTGGTGTGTGTAGGAGCTGATGGAGCTGTAGTGATGCAAGGTCAAAGGAGAGGTCTTTGCACAAAGTTACAAACTACTTGTGCACCATACATGCTTGGCATTCACTACATGGACCACAGAATGAATTTAGCATTTAAAATTGTAAGCAAGTTTCCAACAGTATCAAAAGTTGAAAATCTACTTCACGAGATCCACGCATACTTCTGCCGAAGTCCCAAACGTTTCCTTGAATTTCAACATTTTATTGAGGGGATAACACCTGAAAACAAGCTTCTCAAGGATGTCGATACTAGATGGATCTCCCTACATGGACCAATGCAATGAGTTCTTTCAGAATATCAATCCTTGATTCGGTTGATGTACGAGCATCGCAGCACAATAGACAAAGCTCCTAAACTCTTACATAGGTTAAGCGATATAGAGACACTCTTGACTTTAGCTATTCTTCTCCCCATGTTGGATGAGATGAACAATCTTGTGAAGAAATCCCAAGATAGAACTATTTATATATTTATGAATATGCCGATCTACATAAACTTACATGCTTGGCCCTCGATCATCTATATCTAGATCTAACACAAGAAGGGGCAAATTATTTGATGTGGCAGAAAATTACTGATTTGAATAATCCTGATAATTATTCACAGTTTAATGCAGGCGGGCACTTATGTATTTGTGTACATGGATATGAGATACCAATGTACCATTGTAAGACAGCCAGGCGCTCTAGAAAAGAAGTACCTGTTAACGAGGAAGATTTTAATGACATTGTTAAATCTGTTAGTGATAATTTGAAGGAAATTGTAAAATCTCTTTCCTTAGAGATTCATGAAAGATTCCCTCAACATGAAGTACTTGAAGCCATGGGTATTGTGTATCCTCAATTTTGGGTAAACCGAGATAACCCAAAATATTTTCATGATCAAGTAAAAATCGTGATCAAATAGTTTTCAAAAAAGGTAACATACAATGAGTAGGCAATAGAAGGAATTTTAAATGAAAATAAGCTTAGAAAGCAATGTCGGAGTTTTGCAATAGCTATGAGGGACCAGTCTGATTCCATGGGCAAGGAGGAGGCCTTTGAACAGAGATCAATAAAAAATGTTTGGACAAGCTTAGGTTAGAGTGAAATATTGTGTGGTTCGATATCAAAATATTTTGAACTTGTTGATTTATGTCAAACAATGATATTGGGGTTGGTGGAGGATGAGAGAGTTTTCAGTACATTGGGGTTTTTGAAATCAAAGTTAAGAAACAAACTAGACAAGAATTTGGAAAATTGATTGAGGATGAAAGGAACTGCATATAATGTCAAAAAAATTCCTTTTGAAAGGGCACTCGCAATCTAGAGGTCCACATGTGAAAGAAGAGGGGTCGGGTTTTGCAACATAAGCTCTCCAATTCCAAGAGCCATTAGTACTGGTGGTGGTACTAGTGGTAGTGGCAGTGGGCCCGGGATATATCAAGATGACAATGATATTGAAATTGACACAAATCAAACAATGAATGTTGATTTTGAGACACAGGCCGAACAAAGTGCAAAGTAGTCTCCAAATCAAGGTGACTCTTTTACTTTATCTGAAGATGAGCATCGGTTTGAGGACCCTGACTCTATTTGGGAAATGGAAGAGAATTAGCAGGTTTTAGGTATTTTTACTGCACTTCTTGAATTAGTTTCCATTGTTCCAAAGTCCAAACTGTAGTTGATGATATTTTATATTCTATTAAATGAAAAATGTGAATCATTGCACTTCAAGTTCATGATATCTTATAATCTTATTTTAGATTGCACTCAAGCACTGCATGAATCATATTCCAAACAATAGTTGATGATTTTTTATATTGTATTCAAATAAATTGTGAATCATTGCACTTCAAGTTTAGGAATCAAGATATTTTATTTAATATTTTATATTGCACTCCAAGTCTCCATGATATTTTATATTATATTGCACTTCATGAATCATATCAGGATTTTTAGTCAAAACATAATAGAAGCTAACAGACTAACAGTTCAACATCCATAACTTAAAAATGAACAAAATAAACCTTGATCATTTTATTAAAAATAATGATATGTTTATACAATGGAGAGACATGAGTTCGAAATGAGTAATTTCCATTCAGATGCTAGTATTGTAAAAAAAAATCAAACTCTAATGAGTTTAAAACCTACTACAGAATGACTAATGCACTGGCCAGCCGCCAAACCTCAAGAAACTTGCGCCAAAAGTGGCCCAAAACTGTCATCAAGACACAACCAAAATCTGTTATAACTTTGTGGTAAAATAGAATGAAGGAAAATTACTTAACGTCGATCGAATTCAAATCCCAACCGTCGATCCTTCACTTTCGTCAGAGCATCGAACGGACTGCCTTCAAAAAGGCTGATGTAATCTCCATCTCAGCACGACGGGCCCACCACACTATGCATCGCCAAAGGAATACACGTGGCGCTCGCCCGTGATATCGCAATCAATAAACACCTCGCATCTTCCGATCACGCGATGGCGGGCAACCGTTGATCTCTGTCATCGACAATCATGTTCATTCATAACAGTCACCGTTGTTGAACATAACCATCGAGCAACTTTTTCATCAAGATTATAACACCTCCGTTGATTTTGAGAACGTGCATCTCGCAGCCGCTTTAGTAACCTGCCATATAATGTATATCTTTGGGTTGGGTCTTTTCTGACATGACCTTTTTGAGGGTGGTTTCAAAACAACTTATGTCCCATTGAATCGTCTAGGCCGGGCCCCTTTTAATAAAAATGCTAAATATTTCGCCTGACCTTTTATTTCTCAAGTTTGGGTCGGACCGTGCCCTGTGTTTTAGAACAACTTTGAGCCATCGTTTGTCGTTGTCCTAGGCGGTGTCCCCTTCCCCTCTTTTATTTTAAGTAATTGTATAATGTATTATTTTGTAGGGGTTATTTTTAGTGACCGTCGATCTCCCTACGGTTGATCTTGACCGTTCCCCGCAATCTCGCAATGACATCACTGCTGGTTGCTTGGTGATTGCGATATAACGGGCGGGCGCCACGTGTCCCAGGTTGTCGATGCTGAAAAGGAGTAAATAAAGTGCTTAATATTTGTATCAGACTTTAGTACATTATAGAGTGGGTTACTAAACCAGATGTGAGATGCACGTGCTCGAGATCAACGGTGATGTTTTAACCTTGATGAAAAGTTGCTCGACGGATAGGTTTTGGTGCTGCTCACTGTTGTGAATGATCATGATCGCCGATGGAGGGAATCAACGGTCCTGCCATCGCGTGATCTTAAAGTGAAGGGTGTTTAGTGATTGCGATATCACGGGCGGATGCCACGTGTATTCCTTTGGCGCTGTGTATTATGGTGGGCCCTCGATAATGACATGGAGATGTTGTTAGGCTGTCAGCCTTTTGAAGATGGTCGTCTGATCATTGATGATCTAACAGGAACAAGAGATCGACGGTGAGGATTTAAATTTGCATCAAATACGATTGAAGCCGTTGGCAGGCAAGCAAGTGAGCTTTAATGGCGGATGAGACGTCTGCTGGCCATTTTTCATCGGCTTTAAGTAGTTAATTCCATTCTATCTTAACCACAAAGGCATTCAAATGTTTTCAAAGCAGTCCAGAGCCAGACATTGAGTTTTTCAAGCAATTACAGCGAGATTTGGTTTTCTGCAAGGCGCGAAATCCCGTGAGTTACCTTCTATGCCACGATTTCTGTTTGAATGTGTTTTTTGTGGAGGGTTGTATTGTGTTGGTCAGGGGTCTTGTTGATTAAGACTGTAAGGTTACTGGTTCTTTTGAATTGTGGGAAATTGCAAAGTTCTGGTGTAATTTCGTTTTGAGTAGCCCTAGTTTGTTCAAGAATTTGATTTTAGGAGAAGCCCTGGTTGTTCGAAATGGTGCCATCAAAGCAGCATTCTGGCCATATTGATTATTTGCAAAGGAATTTATACAATGATTTCCTAGATCAATTCCCGCTATCAACGAACGACAAGAAGAGGGGTTTGGTTTTAATGAATGGGAAAGTCTTAGGCGAGGGACTAAGGTGTAAAACCTATAATATTGCAGATGCTAGGGTCCAAATGACGGGCCTAGAAATGTTTAGGAGATGGTATGGGCAGCGAAATTTGCCTCATCCTTTTTGTAATGGCTAGAAGTACGATATGGGGAAACTAGTTGTACCAAATGTATTTCCTGATATTGACCTACTCAGAGCAGTGGCAGCACGATATGATCCTGTTACAAGGATTATCAGGGATAATGATGGTGGGGTTCTACTGAATATAAATGCAGATGAGATTCGGCAGGTTTTCGATTTGAGTGAATATAGCCCATTCTTAGTCTGGGTAGATTTTGAGGAAATGAAGCAGGAATATGCAAGGTCAAAGCCTCTTTTCAGGTCAAAATTGCTTCCTCCTCATTTAGCCAAAGCAGGCAGTTCAACGATTCACATCAGCCCAATTGATCAGGAGCCTTTTAGGCTGAGTTGTTTTGTTGATCACTTCTTGGCAACATTTTATTCACTTTGCCAAATTTTAGGTTTCAGCCCTAATACCGTGATGCCCATTGCTTATATGTTTATGGGGGCTCAGATTTAGCATCCCAATTTTTTTGTAGTGTACGACTATGCATCTTTTCTTGCTGAAAAGATACATGAGGGTTTGTTGAAGTTGCATATGGGGGACACTGGTACTCCTTTCTTTTGGTACTCCCTATTAATGCATATGTTCTTGTACAAGAATGCCGACTTCTTCTCAAGATAAAATGGTGTTGAGGCAAGAAGTGAATGGAGAAAGATTACCAGTACAGGTTTGGAGTGCAGATTTGTCTTGCAACAGGGGAGGTGCTAGCTTTGTGCAGTTTGATAACTGTTTTGCTTCCAGACTTAGAGCTAGATTGGTGGTAAATGTGCCAAGGGTCCCTGAGGATTTGCATGATTTACTCCGACCCAAAGTGAGGAAGCCTAATTTGAAGGTGTGCCACAATTGGGGTGACATCATCTTATACTCTGTAAGAACTGTCCTAAGGGTTTATGGTTTCTAGGGAGCTCCTCACATTTTCCCATATAATGTACCATCAAGGATGGTATTTTCCGAGGTCATGTGGCAACCATTCATGAGGATAATTTGACAGGGAAAGGAAAAGGGACTTTGTTCCCTGATTATACTGTTGTTTCTGATTTTGTCTTTTCCAAGGGAGGATGGGTCCACTTTGGAAGATTTTTTGATGATTATCATTTGAAGAGTGGATCTAAGAGGCAGCATGACCCCGAGGGATTCTTTGCCCTATTCAAGCAACGAATTAAAGGTGGCAAGTTTGCACATGTTTTCAATTTTCCTGAGGATCTAATCAGAAATGAGTTTGATTTGAGCAGGCATGAATTGAATAAAGAGAAATGGATTGCCTATGAGAAACTGCTGGCTATGGTGCATAAAATGGATCCAAAATATGATCCACTAATGGAGTTCACTCCATTTCACAAAAGAATAGATTTCTTAATGAATAAATTCAAAGATATCATGAGCACCTTGAAAACCAAGAAATTCAATTTGGAAGTGGACTTGGGAATTCAGAGACTGGAGGCGAGGCCTAAAGAAACAAGGCCAACTTGTCAGCCACTAGAGGATAGGCCTCTATACAAGAGGAAGCGAGATGATAGCATTGATGAGGAGGTAGGAGATAAAAGGGGAAAACAAATAATGCAAGCATCATCACAATCGGGTCAAGGGATCTGTAAACCTAGAGGGATAAGGATTGTGGACCTAGATTCACCACCGAGAAATGATCTTGTAGAATTACTATCAGAACCAAGCCTAAAGAGGCAAAGGGTTGAGGAAACACAAGAGGCTCTGATGGATGAAATAATTATAACTGATCAAGACATGCAGGTTGGTATCCCTTCTCCTCCTAGATCAACACAATTAGTGTTAACTGATATGGATATAAAGGGGCAATGTGTATAGGATGCCACGATGGAGGCCTGCAAGGCATTCTTGGATGATGATGCCTTCGTGAAGACTCATGTATTCTTGCAATTAATTTGGAGAATGAAATTAGAGGAATATCAGGATAAATGCAAGAGAAGGAGAGAGTCAAGACCTGATAGGTTTGAATAGGAGAATGATGATGAAGTTAAGGCCAAAATAATGGAGGAATTCAAGAGCATTATTGTTGAGGAA
>CM021105.1:620178078-620266414 GCA_007115665.2 Sequoiadendron giganteum | reverse complement strand
TTGACTAACATTTACAACTCAGATCAAATGATATTGTACAAATAAAGCTTTATGAACAATCTTGTTGTGCTACAATCTTGTTGTGCTTTATCAACAAAACTATAAATCTTCATAATATGCAACTTTGACTTACTTATGATAGACTCTTGAGCATTCACATAATGAGCACATAATGCAGAAGTTAATTCACCTTATGAAAGACATTTTGCACTAGATTTTCCCAATCTAAATTTGCATGACAAACATGAGCAAATTGACTTTTACACTTTTAAATAGCCTTAAAGTATCAGAGCATTGACCAACTAAATAAGCACAATAACATAAGTGACTATAAGAAAGAGTATGCAAGATAAACATAAATCACACAAAAAGGAGACACAAAAATTGTCGAGTGGAAAACTCTCCTGGGGTAGAAAAACCACTCCTAAACTGCCTTACTGGCTTAATTTCAAAACCACTATTTACAATGCCTTATAGGCTACTTTCTAAGCACCAACTCAAGGAGCACTATCCACTCATTTAGAGACACCAATCTCAAAGGAGCACCAACCCCTCATTTAGAGACACCAATCTCAAGGAGCACCAACCCCTTTATTGTTTTAGTAAATCGTAAAATAATACAGAAGATCTCTATGTTTCTCTTTTATCTATCAAGTGCCACTTGATAGACAATAACTAAAATCCTCAAAGTTCCAAAATGAACCTTCAAAATTTCAGGCATTGTCAAGCCTTAAGTCAACTTGATTATCAACTCATATTTCATATTTTCAATCTCAGAGCTCAACATTTTTCAATATAGTCACTGTGATGTATTATCACAAGTTTTTCCTTTTGTTTCATATATTTCTCATTGTTCTTCTCTACACTTTCAATTCATTCTATCTTTTATGAAACATTTTTATAACCTTTTTCATAAATTGTCACAGCGAACCAGTTGACACTTGTTTTTCCCTTTTTGTTTTTCCTTTTTAATAGAGCCATAATCTCTCTGCTTTCATCTAATTATGGATTTCATCATTACATTCAAGGAAGGTTACAACAGTTTCTCATTTTTCTATTTTAGAGAATAAGAACAAAAATGATCATCAGATTACCAAACTTCAATCGACCAACAATGCCATGTGTTGCAGTTTCCATGTGTGAAGGATCAAAATGAAGAAGTTCTTCTGATAGGAATATCCAAGCATTTTTCAAATATAGAAGGCAGACTAAAACCTATCCTCTCAAGCAGCCTGCATAAACAGAGTTGAAAACAAGAACCATTAAATCATAAATGAAATTCATGAACAAAACCCTCGAAAAGCCAACTGCAACAATAGTGCAACCAACAAATCCAATGCAATGTAACCATAACTTCAGAATGATGCATCCAATAATAACTGTTATGAAATAATCCATGTAAGAGATCGAACAGATTCGAAGTCATTATGATTTCCCCAAACTGATACCACTGTTTCATAAAACTGATAAGATAAATCTATTGTAAAGTGCAGTTAAAAAATTATATGCAATCTTTTTGGTTCTAACCAGTAAAAAAGATTTAACCAATTTTCAACCTTCCATTTAGAAGCAACAGTTTTGCAAACCAATTGAAAAACTGAATACCTGAGAGTATCGAAATAGATGTTGCATGTAGCAATTTTTACCAGTCTGCAAAGTGGCTTAGCATCCCGAGCTTCTCCCTTATTCGAGCTCTTATTTGATGGTAGGAAACTGATAGGTGAACAATCTAATGTCATGATCTTTCTATTTTCCAATACGCTACCAAAGATTAGTAAACCAGCTACTAGAACAGTGAAATGGTTGTGAGATAAACAACTCAATGATGGCGGCCAGAATAGGGTTTCAAAAACTTTCGAACAATGAAACATAATGATTTGCCCTAATTTCCACACAAAATTCTTTGCATAGTATGATAGCCATTTGGAGTCTGAGAGGACAAACATTAATCAATTGAAACCGCATAAAATACTTTGAAAACCGTGGGTAGATCAATGACATGCATGCCCAAAGGAGTAAATTTGACATCTATCCCCTTACCGTGCAGCCGTGGCCACCCTTCGGACTAACTGCGGTACAGTGGTAGCTAACTCTTAACTGTTACCACTTTCTTTACTGCCCAACCACAGTCTTTCTTTGGATTACTCGTGGTACAGCAGTAGCTCCCAGCTAACCGCTAGTCGTTTCCACCGCGTTATCGTGGTTAGCTACCTAACTACTCGCAGTATAGCAGTAGTAGACCTGCTTGCCACTGGCAGTTTACCCGCACTACCGCGGTTACACTAATTACAGCTCGTGGTATAGCGGTAACTGTCTTGCTTGCCGCTAGCTGCTTCCACCGCGGTTACTGGCATAACTGCCAGCGGTAGCGTGGTAAGCTTTATACCCACTTTTAGCATTTAAGCTATGTTTAAAAACCATGATGATACCCGATAGAAATATAAGGTGCACTTCAATATAAAGTGCCAAAATAGTATCCAATAATAAATATCAAGGTCAAATTTCCACCTTCGAATGTCATGAAAACTCAAGGACTTGTGTTGAGTAAAATAAACTTTTGTAAATATCAAGAGCATTTCTCAATGACAAGATGCATGTGATTGATCAAGCCATCATTCAACAACCTATAAAACCAGATATCAACTATGCCAATCAAATTCCATAATAAGACCAGACTGAGAAATTCTTCCAAGGCACCAACCTAGGGCAGTTTTGACATCAAGGACAAATGCCACAGAAGAAGTCAACAGAAAATAGCATTATAAACACATTTCTAAACATTACCTTACCTAGTCTCCCTAAATATGATGATCAACCTTACCCTTCTTCTAATGTCCCTCCTCAATGCAAAGAGGACATGTTGGTGTTAGAAGATCCTTCTCCTAAGAGTCATAAGACTGTTGACCCTCCCTACCTATTTGACAATCATAATGGTCCTTCTCTTGATGCCTCATCTTCTTGTAGTGTAGCATGTGATGAACCTCTTCCAATCTCTGCTACTAGAGTAGGTTGTTTGGAACAAGAAAATGATACCTTTGATGATCAAATAGAACCCTGTCTTAATCCTTCCTCTCCTCATAAACCCATCATTGATCATTTCCTTAATAATATTATGCCCTTACAAGAAGATGTAGAGCCTATATTAGACTCTCCTTCCCTAGGGGATATTAATATTATCCAACCTCAACTCATCCTTTACCCTCCTTCAAACAAACCTAAACCCGAATTCACCCTCTACCCACCTCAGCATAATGTGTTGCAACAACCGTGTCAAGATATTGTTGCTCATATGCATTACACTTGCAATAAAACATGTTCCCAACCACAACCCTCCACTTCCTTACCTTCATCCCCTCCCATCTTACATGTTGTCCCTCTCTTGAATTCCCTTCTTAGGGAGTATGACCTTGTTGATCAACTCAAGAATACTCCCACTAAGATCTCCTTATGGGACCTCATTCAATTCTCCCCTCTGTTGGAAAATGTGCCTCAATTTACTGGCTTCAACCTCAAAGAAAGGCTTGACAAATTTATGCCCTTATCACTTTACTGCAAGGTTCTCTTTTGATTAGCTTGACCCTTTGGTTGCCAAGACTTAGTGTGATCGGCGAGACCCTGAGGGTTGTCACAGCGATGGGCCGATGAGCGTGGAGTTGGAAAAATCTCAGTTTGCATTGCCTTCATCGGTGGAGTGGTCATTTATCAGTGGGAGAAAATGCTAAGTCCCATCGATGTAGCGATGGCATGCATCAATGGTTGTGCTTGGTCTCATTCGATAGTGCTAGCTAATTTCTAGGGCATTCAAAAGCAAGTACTGCTATTGCCCTTTTAACCAAGCGGAATAGCCTATATGCTTGACACGTGGTAGCCTGCCAAAGCGGTGAGCGCAACGAAGAGAAGGTGGGCCAAGAGTTTCTTTATGTGAAGGGTCATCCAACTGTGGACACTTTCCAATGCCTCAGGAGTTCCTTGGAGAATTAGTCGATGCCGCTAGAGATTCCCCAAAGGAGCTCCAGTGGCTTACACGTGGCAGCCTCACAAGCTTGTTTTAGGTGGGCTCATGGGAATCTTGGAGATTCCCTTCTAGATGCCTCAAAACCTCCTGAGTAACGGACATGTGACTTGTGGGACCTGATAGAGCTGGTGGTCAGTGTTTTGGCTATAGCGGATTATTGTCAGCCCAGAATGTGATGAAATGGTTAGCGATGGCGAAGGGATTTTCTTAGCCCGATGACAGTTGATCGATCATTGCTCAGTCAAGCAACAGAACAAATAGCAGTGTGAAATTTGGCAATTTTTCATTGGTTGTTCTTTGTACCATATTTGTAAAACAACATTTATTGTCGAAAGCTAGATTGGTGAAAAGCGATATATTATGCAATTAATATGAGATCGGATTTTGGTGGATGGCAGAGCCCGAAGTTAGTATTTTCTCTACAACGAATTTATTGCAGGGGTGGCTCGATGTAGGATTACAGGTGGATCTGATCTGAGATTGATTTGGCATGTCGATGAAGGACTGAAATTAATGCACCCTAATCAGTGGTTGATGAGAGACTTATAATAGTCGGTTTAGACTTAAAGTTAAAAAAATTTGAGATAGACAGAAGACTGAATACTAAGAGACTGTGTGTCTAGGATTGATGAGTTTGTATTCACTGTATGGTGAAATAGCATTGTAACATTAAGTGCATGAAAACTCAAGTGTTGTTGTGAGCTAACTATCTGAGAGTGAGGAGTGTAACTTTGTATGTAAACTTTTGCTTACTGTAATACAAAGTGTATTTCTCTTGGTGTGGTGGGTTTTTTCCCGAAAGGGTTTTCCCATGTAAATCTAGTGTTATCTCTATGATCATTTATTTATGTTACTCATTTTATCCTGTATGTGTTTATCTTAAGTGTTTTAAAAGTTTTAAAACTGGTCTTTGCACTTCTCCTCTGTGGTTTTAGCGTTAGGAGAGTGTTTCCACACTGTTGCTTTTCCTCACACCCTCACTATCACCACATGATGTAGCACGCCCTACAACAAGTTCCTATCCCTTCTAATGAGAAATCAAATGACATAGTAACTATTATTCACATAATTAATGTTGATATTATTTTTTACCAAAGTGAGCTCCCTCCTTTGGATTTTCAAAAACAAAATGAAGCCTTCATAATAATCTCTCAATACAAAACAAAAGGGATCAAGAGAACTTGATTATAGATATCGACTATGCTCTTAATCAGGGATAACTTTAGTGGTGAATCTTCGCCAATTGGCGAATTCTAGGATTCTAGCAATTTGAATTTGGCAAATCTATCGTATCAGTAGGGTGTTCAAATCGCCAGGAATTCACGAACTATCAGCCCAATGCATGTCCATTCGCTAACAATTTTTTTTTATGAGGCATGTTTAGGCAATAAATTCGCCATAACAGACTACGCGTTTCCAATGCACTGATCAATATTTTTGCCTGGAATCTCGGGGAGCATGTCAAAGTCACCAACATATTTTCCAATACTATTAAAACAACATTATATGAAGACCCATTTCTCCAATTAAAATTTACAAATACTTGCTTGTGAAGACCCATTTTGCCAATTAAAATTTATAAATAGTTGCATATGAGGACCTATTTCACCTTGAAAATTTCAAGGTATCGTTGTATAAGCACATAGGATTTGCCAAATTTTTAACATACCATTTCAAAATCCCGTGGAATTCACCAAATATGGATTGATATAGATATACAGTTGAAACTGTTATTTGTTCATACACATTTTGTTCAATTCTAAGGTTCTACGTCTCGATTCAGAAGTCAGCGAAACCCGAAAATGTAGACTCAGAGGTGAGTGATCATTTCTTCATACTGTTATTAGTTATTAGACTATTAGTTATAATAATAAGATCTCTTTATCTATTTTCCATTCTTGCTTTAGTCTTAAACATAATTTTAAGTAGGGAATGGGATCTATATTCTCTATCAGTCTATCCTTCTTAAACAAGAAGACATTTTTTTTCCAGCCTTTATTCAAAGTGAGATCAATATGTTGAGCAGCAAGGGTAAGACTGCTGAGCAGGTGGGTAATGAAGAGACTGGGAGGCCATCAAAATGCCCAAAACGGGGAGGTACCATACAGTCTTACTTTGGAATTGGAAAATATTCTAATCCATCAAATCAAGATGGAGCTACACCATCAACTCTTCCGCCATAGGAAGGTCAAGGTGAGATTGTCATTGTGTTAAATCAAAATGTATCAAATGAGGATGGCAATACCACAGAAGATGTTCCAAGGGATACCCTGGATAGCCAGAATGAGATAATCGACTTGGATGAGGATGATGTTGGTAGCAAGAAAAGAAAAGGCAAAGCAAAATTGGGGTGCGAGTGGGAAATGACAAGGAATTTTCAAATTGGTTGGTTGTCGAAGTACCCATTCCTTGAACCAGTGGGGGTATCAAACGAAAACAATATTGAAAGGGCAATAGAGGTCAGATGTAAGATTTGTAGTTCGAAATGTGGAAGAGACAAGACGATGTAGCTAAAGCTTGACACTATAGAAAAGCATATCGGTAAAGTTTACGAAAAACAAATCATAGACGGAAAGGAACAATCAGTTGTATGATGCAAATCAAAGGAAGAATGTCTTCATGTTAAGTATGTTGTAGATTATGGAGAGAAAAAGCATAGAATGTCGAAGATTAAAAAATGTGAAGGTACACTTGAGGCTCATTTTGGAAAAGCCATGGCAGCAGCAAATCTGTCAAAAACTGTTCAAATGAGTGTTGTTTTTCATATATTGTCCAGGGGGCATCCTATGACAGACTACCCAGAATATTTTGATTTATTATCTTATTTGAGTGTTCCTCACTTTCCCTTCTCACATTGGTCAGTAAACGCTGGATGGGAATTGGCAAACTATCTTGCTGCAGTGTAAAAGCAAGATTTAAAGGAGAAATTAAAAGAGTCAAATTTCATTGCATTATCTTTAGATGAATTTACTGTGGTAGACAATACTTCTTGTATTTGTATACATTTGTATACTGTAGAACAACATCTTCACCAAGCTCATCTTCTTTGTGTTCGTAAAATGAAGGAAAGTTCAACATCGCAAAATATATTTGAACTAGTCAAGAAATCTTTGAATGAAATTGCAGGTTTGGATGAGTTGACAATTACCAAAAAGTTGGTGTGTGTAGGAGCTGATGGAGCTGTAGTGATGCAAGGTCAAAGGAGAGGTCTTTGCACAAAGTTACAAACTACTTGTGCACCATACATGCTTGGCATTCACTACATGGACCACAGAATGAATTTAGCATTTAAAATTGTAAGCAAGTTTCCAACAGTATCAAAAGTTGAAAATCTACTTCACGAGATCCACGCATACTTCTGCCGAAGTCCCAAACGTTTCCTTGAATTTCAACATTTTATTGAGGGGATAACACCTGAAAACAAGCTTCTCAAGGATGTCGATACTAGATGGATCTCCCTACATGGACCAATGCAATGAGTTCTTTCAGAATATCAATCCTTGATTCGGTTGATGTACGAGCATCGCAGCACAATAGACAAAGCTCCTAAACTCTTACATAGGTTAAGCGATATAGAGACACTCTTGACTTTAGCTATTCTTCTCCCCATGTTGGATGAGATGAACAATCTTGTGAAGAAATCCCAAGATAGAACTATTTATATATTTATGAATATGCCGATCTACATAAACTTACATGCTTGGCCCTCGATCATCTATATCTAGATCTAACACAAGAAGGGGCAAATTATTTGATGTGGCAGAAAATTACTGATTTGAATAATCCTGATAATTATTCACAGTTTAATGCAGGCGGGCACTTATGTATTTGTGTACATGGATATGAGATACCAATGTACCATTGTAAGACAGCCAGGCGCTCTAGAAAAGAAGTACCTGTTAACGAGGAAGATTTTAATGACATTGTTAAATCTGTTAGTGATAATTTGAAGGAAATTGTAAAATCTCTTTCCTTAGAGATTCATGAAAGATTCCCTCAACATGAAGTACTTGAAGCCATGGGTATTGTGTATCCTCAATTTTGGGTAAACCGAGATAACCCAAAATATTTTCATGATCAAGTAAAAATCGTGATCAAATAGTTTTCAAAAAAGGTAACATACAATGAGTAGGCAATAGAAGGAATTTTAAATGAAAATAAGCTTAGAAAGCAATGTCGGAGTTTTGCAATAGCTATGAGGGACCAGTCTGATTCCATGGGCAAGGAGGAGGCCTTTGAACAGAGATCAATAAAAAATGTTTGGACAAGCTTAGGTTAGAGTGAAATATTGTGTGGTTCGATATCAAAATATTTTGAACTTGTTGATTTATGTCAAACAATGATATTGGGGTTGGTGGAGGATGAGAGAGTTTTCAGTACATTGGGGTTTTTGAAATCAAAGTTAAGAAACAAACTAGACAAGAATTTGGAAAATTGATTGAGGATGAAAGGAACTGCATATAATGTCAAAAAAATTCCTTTTGAAAGGGCACTCGCAATCTAGAGGTCCACATGTGAAAGAAGAGGGGTCGGGTTTTGCAACATAAGCTCTCCAATTCCAAGAGCCATTAGTACTGGTGGTGGTACTAGTGGTAGTGGCAGTGGGCCCGGGATATATCAAGATGACAATGATATTGAAATTGACACAAATCAAACAATGAATGTTGATTTTGAGACACAGGCCGAACAAAGTGCAAAGTAGTCTCCAAATCAAGGTGACTCTTTTACTTTATCTGAAGATGAGCATCGGTTTGAGGACCCTGACTCTATTTGGGAAATGGAAGAGAATTAGCAGGTTTTAGGTATTTTTACTGCACTTCTTGAATTAGTTTCCATTGTTCCAAAGTCCAAACTGTAGTTGATGATATTTTATATTCTATTAAATGAAAAATGTGAATCATTGCACTTCAAGTTCATGATATCTTATAATCTTATTTTAGATTGCACTCAAGCACTGCATGAATCATATTCCAAACAATAGTTGATGATTTTTTATATTGTATTCAAATAAATTGTGAATCATTGCACTTAAAGTTCAAGAATCAAGATATTTTATTTAATATTTTATATTGCACTCCAAGTCTCCATGATATTTTATATTATATTGCACTTCATGAATCATATCAATATTTTTAGTCAAAACATAACAGAAGCTAACAGACTAACAATTCAACATCCATAACTTAGAAATGAACAAAATAACACTTGAACATTTTATTAAAAATAATGATATGTGTAACAAAGGGAAATTTCTATGGTTAGCAATGTAATATGCAGAACATAAAAACCCAAAGTATGGTAATGCATTGCATTGTAACAACTTCAAAGTTAGTCTTCAATCCTCCATACTAATTCATTAAGAAATTTGCTTAAATAAATAATCATTTTAATCATTCATTTCATGTATTCCCTAATTATGAGAGTCTAGCAAATGAAAACATTTATAATTGTCTTGAACATACACTACCTTCTATCTCTCCTATTTGTGAGGATGATGTGTTAGAAGAAAATACAAACAACAACAATCATGATGATCATAATTGTTCCTCTCTTGATACCTCTCCTTCTAGTGATGAAGGTATCTTGCTAAAAGAAGGTACAATTGTTGAGCATCATGAAGGTCTTGCTTGTTCTTCTCCTCATCCCCTTTGGGAAGATATTTTAGCACAAGAAAATGTTGGAAGTGGGTTCACTCTGAGAGGGGGGGGGCGTGAATTAGAGTGGAGTAATTTTAACTTTTAACCTTGAAAGCATACTTAAACTTTTGCTCAGTTAACCCAAAGAGAAAGATTTGATTAAGCAGGTGAGCATTAACATTTCAGATCAGATTGACATGAGACTTGACTAACATTTACAACTCAGATCAAATGATATTGTACAAATAAAGCTTTATGAACAATCTTGTTGTGCTTTATCAACAAAACTATAAATCTTCATAATATGCAACTTTGACTTACTTATGATAGACTCTTGAGCATTCACATAATGAGCACATAATGCAGAAGTTAATTCACCTTATGAAAGACATTTTGCACTAGATTTTCCCAATCTAAATTTGCATGACAAACATGAGCAAATTGACTTTTACACTTTTAAATAGCCTTAAAGTATCAGAGCATTGACCAACTAAATAAGCACAATAACATAAGTGACTATAAGAAAGAGTATGCAAGATAAACATAAATCACACAAAAAGGAGACACAAAAATTGTCGAGTGGAAAACTCTCCTGGGGTAGAAAAACCACTCCTAAACTGCCTTACTGGCTTAATTTCAAAACCACTATTTACAATGCCTTATAGGCTACTTTCTAAGCACCAACTCAAGGAGCACTATCCACTCATTTAGAGACACCAATCTCAAAGGAGCACCAACCCCTCATTTAGAGACACCAATCTCAAGGAGCACCAACCCCTTTATTGTTTTAGTAAATCGTAAAATAATACAGAAGATCTCTATGTTTCTCTTTTATCTATCAAGTGCCACTTGATAGACAATAACTAAAATCCTCAATGTTCCAAAATGAACTTCAAAATTTCGGCATTGTCAAGCCTTAAGTCAATGATTACAACCTATATTTCATATTTTCAATGTCAAGCTCAACATTTAATAATATAGTCACTGTGATGATCATTATGCACAAGTTTGTCCTTTTGTCATAACTCAACCTCACAGAAAATTCATTCAACCATGAAACATCGTTGCTTCTCTAAATCTTGTTTCCAGGACATCCTCGAGACAACTAGCAAAAATATCATCAGATTGCCAAAAGAAGTTTCATGTGTGAAATCAAAATGAAGCCAAGTTTGATAGGAATTCCAAGCATTTTTTGCCATAGAAGGCAGATAAAAATATCCTCTCAAGCAGCCTGATAACAGAGTTGAAAACAGAACCATTAAATCATAAGGAAATCATGAAAAAACCCTCGAAAAGCCAACTGCAACAATAGTGCAACCAACAAATCCAATGCAATGTAACCATAACTTCAGAATGATGCATCCAATAATAACTGTTATGAAATAATCCAAGAAGAATAACAGATTCAAGATTTATGTTTCCCCAAACATGATACATGTTTATAAAACTGATTGATAAATCTATTTAAATCGTTAAAAAATTATATAAATTTTTTGGTTCTAAAAGTAAAAAAGATTGAACCAATTTTCAACCTTCCATTTAAAGCCAGTTGTGGACCAATTGAAAAACTGAGTATTAGAAATAGATGTTGCATGTATTTTTACCAGAAAAGGACATTTGACCCTAAGTCATGATCTTTGTACCAAAGATAATGAACAGCTTGATGGCGCCATTGAAAATGGCAAAGCATAAATAATTTGGAGTCAGAACATTAATGCCGCCTTTGAGTGCAATGATAATGGATGAGGAAGAATGATGAGGAGGGTTGCAGGTATGCTCATCGCCTCCAGGAGGAGCAGACAGGGTTTGGACGAGAACTACAGGTGTATGCTCTCGAAACTGAAATGAGAAAGACTTTGAGAAGACGATGAGAACAAGAAAGTGGTTTTCAGTGAAAAAACAGTATGGATGACAAATGCATGTGATTGAATGCAATGCCTATACGACTGATGCATATTTTGAGTTCCTATTATCAAATCCTTCCTAAAATGTTTACCAATATGCACTTTAATATTTATCCCTGCTCTAATGTAATCATGTAGATGTGATGAACCTCCCCAATCTCTGCTTGAGAGTATTTGTTTGGAACAAGAAAATGATACCTTGATGTCAAATAGAACCCTGTCTTAAAGGACCTCTCCTCAAAACCCATCATTTCATGACAAGGAATAATATTATGCCCTTAGTGAAGATGAGAGCCTATATTAGACTCTCCTTCCCTGGGGATTTAATATTATCCAACCTGGTTCATCCTTTACCCTCCTTCAAACAAACCTAAACCCGAATTCACCCTCTACCCACCTCAGCATAATGTGTTGCAACAACCGTGTCAAGATATTGTTGCTCATATGCATTACACTTGCAATAAAACATGTTCCCAACCACAACCCTCCACTTCCTTACCTTCATCCCCTCCCATCTTACATGTTGTCCCTCTCTTGAATTCCCTTCTTAGGGAGTATGACCTTGTTGATCAACTCAAGAATACTCCCACTAAGATCTCCTTATGGGACCTCATTCAATTCTCCCCTCTGTTGGAAAATGTGCCTCAATTTACTGGCTTCAACCTCAAAGAAAGGCTTGACAAATTTATGCCCTTATCACTTTACTGCAAGGTTCTCTTTTGATTAGCTTGACCCTTTGGTTGCCAAGACTTAGTGTGATCGGCGAGACCCTGAGGGTTGTCACAGCGATGGGCCGATGAGCGTGGAGTTGGAAAAATCTCAGTTTGCATTGCCTTCATCGGTGGAGTGGTCATTTATCAGTGGGAGAAAATGCTAAGTCCCATCGATGTAGCGATGGCATGCATCAATGGTTGTGCTTGGTCTCATTCGATAGTGCTAGCTAATTTCTAGGGCATTCAAAAGCAAGTACTGCTATTGCCCTTTTAACCAAGCGGAATAGCCTATATGCTTGACACGTGGTAGCCTGCCAAAGCGGTGAGCGCAACGAAGAGAAGGTGGGCCAAGAGTTTCTTTATGTGAAGGGTCATCCAACTGTGGACACTTTCCAATGCCTCAGGAGTTCCTTGGAGAATTAGTCGATGCCGCTAGAGATTCCCCAAAGGAGCTCCAGTGGCTTACACGTGGCAGCCTCACAAGCTTGTTTTAGGTGGGCTCATGGGAATCTTGGAGATTCCCTTCTAGATGCCTCAAAACCTCCTGAGTAACGGACATGTGACTTGTGGGACCTGATAGAGCTGGTGGTCAGTGTTTTGGCTATAGCGGATTATTGTCAGCCCAGAATGTGATGAAATGGTTAGCGATGGCGAAGGGATTTTCTTAGCCCGATGACAGTTGATCGATCATTGCTCAGTCAAGCAACAGAACAAATAGCAGTGTGAAATTTGGCAATTTTTCATTGGTTGTTCTTTGTACCATATTTGTAAAACAACATTTATTGTCGAAAGCTAGATTGGTGAAAAGCGATATATTATGCAATTAATATGAGATCGGATTTTGGTGGATGGCAGAGCCCGAAGTTAGTATTTTCTCTACAACGAATTTATTGCAGGGGTGGCTCGATGTAGGATTACAGGTGGATCTGATCTGAGATTGATTTGGCATGTCGATGAAGGACTGAAATTAATGCACCCTAATCAGTGGTTGATGAGAGACTTATAATAGTCGGTTTAGACTTAAAGTTAAAAAAATTTGAGATAGACAGAAGACTGAATACTAAGAGACTGTGTGTCTAGGATTGATGAGTTTGTATTCACTGTATGGTGAAATAGCATTGTAACATTAAGTGCATGAAAACTCAAGTGTTGTTGTGAGCTAACTATCTGAGAGTGAGGAGTGTAACTTTGTATGTAAACTTTTGCTTACTGTAATACAAAGTGTATTTCTCTTGGTGTGGTGGGTTTTTTCCCGAAAGGGTTTTCCCATGTAAATCTAGTGTTATCTCTATGATCATTTATTTATGTTACTCATTTTATCCTGTATGTGTTTATCTTAAGTGTTTTAAAAGTTTTAAAACTGGTCTTTGCACTTCTCCTCTGTGGTTTTAGCGTTAGGAGAGTGTTTCCACACTGTTGCTTTTCCTCACACCCTCACTATCACCACATGATGTAGCACGCCCTACAACAAGTTCCTATCCCTTCTAATGAGAAATCAAATGACATAGTAACTATTATTCACATAATTAATGTTGATATTATTTTTTACCAAAGTGAGCTCCCTCCTTTGGATTTTCAAAAACAAAATGAAGCCTTCATAATAATCTCTCAATACAAAACAAAAGGGATCAAGAGAACTTGATTATAGATATCGACTATGCTCTTAATCAGGGATAACTTTAGTGGTGAATCTTCGCCAATTGGCGAATTCTAGGATTCTAGCAATTTGAATTTGGCAAATCTATCGTATCAGTAGGGTGTTCAAATCGCCAGGAATTCACGAACTATCAGCCCAATGCATGTCCATTCGCTAACAATTTTTTTTTATGAGGCATGTTTAGGCAATAAATTCGCCATAACAGACTACGCGTTTCCAATGCACTGATCAATATTTTTGCCTGGAATCTCGGGGAGCATGTCAAAGTCACCAACATATTTTCCAATACTATTAAAACAACATTATATGAAGACCCATTTCTCCAATTAAAATTTACAAATACTTGCTTGTGAAGACCCATTTTGCCAATTAAAATTTATAAATAGTTGCATATGAGGACCTATTTCACCTTGAAAATTTCAAGGTATCGTTGTATAAGCACATAGGATTTGCCAAATTTTTAACATACCATTTCAAAATCCCGTGGAATTCACCAAATATGGATTGATATAGATATACAGTTGAAACTGTTATTTGTTCATACACATTTTGTTCAATTCTAAGGTTCTACGTCTCGATTCAGAAGTCAGCGAAACCCGAAAATGTAGACTCAGAGGTGAGTGATCATTTCTTCATACTGTTATTAGTTATTAGACTATTAGTTATAATAATAAGATCTCTTTATCTATTTTCCATTCTTGCTTTAGTCTTAAACATAATTTTAAGTAGGGAATGGGATCTATATTCTCTATCAGTCTATCCTTCTTAAACAAGAAGACATTTTTTTTCCAGCCTTTATTCAAAGTGAGATCAATATGTTGAGCAGCAAGGGTAAGACTGCTGAGCAGGTGGGTAATGAAGAGACTGGGAGGCCATCAAAATGCCCAAAACGGGGAGGTACCATACAGTCTTACTTTGGAATTGGAAAATATTCTAATCCATCAAATCAAGATGGACTACACCATCAACTCTTCCGCCATAGGAAGGTTCAAGGTGAGATTGTCATTGTGTTAAATCAAAATGTATCAAATGAGGATGGCAATACCACAGAAGATGTTCCAAGGGAACCCTGGATAGCCAGAATGAGATAATCGACTTGGATGAGGATGATGTTGGTAGCAAGAAAAGAAAAGGCAAAGCAAAATTGGGGTGCGAGTGGGAAATGACAAGGAATTTTCAAATTGGTTGGTTGTCGAAGTACCCATTCCTTGAACCAGTGGGGGTATCAAACGAAAACAATATTGAAAGGGCAATAGAGGTCAGATGTAAGATTTGTAGTTCGAAATGTGGAAGAGACAAGACGATGTAGCTAAAGCTTGACACTATAGAAAAGCATATCGGTAAATTTACGAAAAACAAATCATAGACAAAGGAACAATCAGTTGTATGATGCAAATCAAAGGAAGAATGTCTTCATTTAAGTATTTGTAGATTATGGAGAGAAAAAGCATAGAATGTCGAAGATTAAAAAATGTGAAGGTACATTGAGGCTCATTTTGGAAAAGCCATGGCAGCAGCAAATTGTCAAAAACTGTTCAAATGAGTGTTGTTTTTCATATATTGTCCAATCCTATGACAGACTAAGAATATTTTGATTTATTATCTTATTTGAGTGTTCACTTTCCCTTCTCAATTGGTCAGTAAACGCTGGATGGAATTGGCAAACTATCTTGTGCAGTGTAATGCAAGATTTAAAGGAGAAATTAAAAGAGTCAAATTTCATTGCATTATCTTTAGATGAATTTACTGTGTCAATACTTCTTGTATTTGTATACATTTGTATTGTTCTTCACCAAGCTAAAAATGAAGGATTTCGAAAATATTTTGAACTAAAGAAATCTTGAATGAAATGAGTTTGGATGAGTTGACAATTACCAAAAAGAAGATGGAGCCAAGGTCATGGAGAGGTCTTTGCACAAAGTTACAAACTAAATTACATGCTTGGCATTCACTACATGGACCACAGAATAATTTAGCATTTAAAATTGTAAGCAAGTTTCCAACAGTATCAAAAGAAAATCTACTTCACGAGATCCACGCATACTTCTGCCGAAGTCCCAAACGTTTCCTTGAATTTCAACATTTTATTGAGGGGATAACACCTGAAAACAAGCTTCTCAAGGATGTCGATACTAGATGGATCTCCCTACATGGACCAATGCAATGAGTTCTTTCAGAATATCAATCCTTGATTCGGTTGATGTACGAGCATCGCAGCACAATAGACAAAGCTCCTAAACTCTTACATAGGTTAAGCGATATAGAGAACTCTTGACTTTAGCTATTCTTCTCCCCATGTTGGATGAGATGAACAATCTTGTGAAGAAATCCCAAGATAGAACTATTTAGAATATGCCGTTATAAACTTACATGCTTGATCATCTATATCTAGATCTAACACAAGAAGGGGCAAATTATTTGAAGAAAATTCTGTTTGAATAATCCTGATAATTAACAGTTTAATGAACTTATGTATTTGTGTACATGGATATGAGATACAATGTACCATTTAAGAATCTAGAAAAGAAGCCTGTTAACGAGGAAATTTTAATGACATTGTTAAATTGTTAGTGATAATTTGAAGGAAATTGTAAAATCAGAGATTTGAAAGATTCCCTTGAAGTATTGAAGCATGGGTAATAATTTTGTAAACCGAATGATCAAGTAAAAATCGTGATCCAAAAAAGGTAACATACATGAGTAAATATTTTAAATTAAGCTTAGAAAGCATGTATTTTGCACTATGAAGAAATTTTTAAAGTTTGGACAAGCTTGCTAGAACCTGAGCAGTATTTTTTTGAAATTTGAGACACATGAATCAAGATGAAAAGGACAGTGAAATATAAGAGTTTAACGTGGGAGGTGGTGATGACAATGATATTATTGACATTGATGCTGCAAAGTAATCCTCTTTTAAAACATCAAACTGTGAAGTTAGACTGAAATTAATACTTACAGAAAAATGTAACATTGACTGTTCAAATGATTCACTGCCTGCCAAGCCATTGCAAATTAAAAAATATGCTATATGAATTATTAAATAATCATGAATTATTTAATAATAGTGGAAAAGGACATAATTAAAATGTCTTAATTATGCTACAAGAAAGAGATTAAAATAGATGCAAAGCATTTTTTAAAAATCTACATATGTTCATACAATGGAGAGACATGAGTTCGAAATGAGTAATTTCCATACATATGCTAGTACTGTCCTAAAACATCAAACTCTAATGAGTTTGAAAACTACTACAGAATGACTGATGCATTGGCCAGCTGCCAAGCCTCAAGAAACTTGCACCAAAAGTGGCCCAAAACTGTCATCAAGACACAATCAAAATCTGTTATAACTTTGTGGTAAAATAGATTGAAGGAAAATTACTTAATGTCGATCAAATTCAAATCCCAACTATTGATCCTTCACTTTCGTCAGAGCATCGAATGGCTACCTTCAAAAAGGCTGATGTAATCTCCATCTCAGGATGACAGGCCCACCACACTATGCATCGCCAAAGGAATACACGTGGCACTCGCCCGTGATATCACAATCAATAAACACCTCGCATCTTTCGATCACATGATGGTGGGCAACCGTTGATCTCCATCATCAGCAATCGTGTCCATTCATAATAGTCATTGTTGTTGAAAATAACCGTCGAGCAACTTTTTCATCAAGATTATAACACCTCTGTTGATTTTGAGCACGTGCATCTCGCAGCCACTTTAGTAACCTGCCATATAATGTATATCTTTGGGTTGGGTCTTTTCTGATGTTACCTTTTTGAGGGTGGTTTCAAAACAACTTATGTCCCATTGAATCATCTAGGCTGGGCCCCTTCTAATAAAAATGCTAAATATTTCGCCTGACCTTTTATTTCTCAAGTTTGGGTCGGACCGTGCCCTATGTTTTAGAACAACTTTGAGCCATCATTTGTCATTTTCCTAGGCAGTGTCCCCTTCCCCTCTTTTATTTTAAGTAATTGTATTATTTTGTAGGGGTTATTTTTAGTGACCGTTGATCTCCCTACAATTGATCTTGACCGTTCCCTACGATTTCACGAAGACATCACCATTGGTTGCTTGGTGATTGCGATATCACGGGTGGGTGCCATGTGTCCCAAGTTGCCGATGCTGAAAAGGAGTAAATAAAGTGCTTAATATTTGTATCAGACTTTAGTATGTTATAGAGTGCGTTACTAAACCAGATGTGAGATGCATGTGCTCAAGATCGATGGCGATGTTTTAACATTGATGAAAAGTTGCTCGACGGATAGGTTTTGGTGCTGCTCATTGTTGTGAATGACCATGATCACCGATGGAGGGAATCAATGGTTACCTGCCATCGCATGATCCTAAAGTGAAGGGTGTTTAGTGATTGCGATATCACGGGCGGATGCCATGTGTATTCCTTTGGCGCTGTGTATTATAGTGGGCCCTTGATAATGACATGGAGATGTTGTCAGGCTGTTGGCCTTTTGAAGATAGTCATCTGATCATTGATGATCTGACAGGAACAAGAGATCGACGGCGAGGATTTAAATTTGCATCAAATACGATTGAAGCTGTTGGGACGGCATGCAAGTGAGCTTTAATGGTGGATGAGACGTCTACTGGCCATTTTTCATCGGCTTTAAGTAGTTAAGTCCATTCTATCTTCACCACAAAGGCATTCAAATATTTTCAAAGTAGTCCAGAGCCAAAGATTGAGTTTCTCAAGCAATTACAGCGAGGTTTGGTTTTCTGCAAGGCGCGAAATCCCATGAGTTACCTTCTATGCCACAGTTTTTGTTTGAATGTGTTTTTTGTGGAGGGTTGTATTGTGTTGGTCGGGAGTCTTGTTGATTAAGACTGTAAGGTTACTAGTTCTTTTGAATTGTGGGAAATTGCAAAGTTTTGGTGTAATTTCGTTTTGGGTAGCCCTAGTTTGTTCAAGAATTTGATTTTAGGAGAAGCCCTGGTTGTTCGAAATGGCACCATCAAAGCAGCATTCTAGCCATATTGATTATTTGCAAAGGAATTTATACGACAATTTCCTAGATCAATTCCAACTATCGACGAATGACAAGAAGAGGGGTTTGGTTTTAATGAATGGGAAAGCCTTAAGCGAGGGACTAAGGTGTAAAACCTATAATATTGTAGATGCTAGGGTCCAAATGATGGGCCTAGAAATTTTTAGGAGATGGTATGGGCAGCGAAATGTGCCTCATCCTTTCTATAATGGCTGGAAGTACGATATGGGGAAACTAGTTGTACCAAATGTATTACTTGATATTGACCTACTCAAGGTAGTGGTAGCACGATATGATACTGTTACAAGGATTATCAGGGATAATGATGGTGGGGTTCTACTGAATATAAATGCAGATGAGATTCGGCAAGTTTTCGATTTGAGTGAATATAGCCCATTCTTAGTCCGGGTAGATTTTGAGGAAATGAAGTGGGAATATGCCAAGTCAAAGCCTCTTTTCAGATCAAAATTGTTTCCTCCTCATTTAGCCAAGGCAGGCAGTTCAATGATTCACATCAGCCCAACTGATCAGGAGCCTTTCAAGCTAAGCTATTTTGCTGATCACTTCTTGGAAACATTTTATTCACTTTTCCAAATTTTAGGTTTCAACCCTAATACCGTGATGCCCATTGCCTATATGTTTATGGGAGCTCAGATTTAGCATCCCAATTTTTTTGTAGTGTATGACTATGCATCTTTTCTTGCTGAAAAGATACATGAGGGTTTGTTGAAGTTGCATATGGGGGACACCGGTACTCCTTTCTTTTGGTACTCACTATTAATACATATGTTCTTGTACAAGAATGTCGACTTCTTCTCAGAGAAAATGGTGTTGACAAAAGAAGTGAATGGAGAAAGATTACCAATATAGGTTTGGAGTGCAGATTTGTCTTGCAATAGGGGAGGTGCTAGCTTTGTGCAGTTTGATAACTATTTTGCTTCCAGACTTAGAGCTAGATTGGTGGTACATGTGCCAAGGGTCCTTGAGGATTTGCATGATTTCCTCTGACCCAAAGTGAGGAAGCCTGATTTGAAGGTGTGCCACAATTGGGGTGACATCATCTTATACCCCGTAAGCACTGTCCTAAGGGTTTATGGTTTCCAGGGAGCTCCTCACATTCTCCCATATAATGTACCATCAAGGATGGGATTTTTCGAGGTCATGTGGCAACTATGGTGCATTCATGAGCATAATTTGATAGGGAAAGGAAAAGGGACTTTGTTCCCTAATTATATTGTTGTTTCTGATTTTGTCTTTTCCAAGGGAGGATGGGTCCACTTTGGAATATTTTTTGATGATTATGATTTGAAGAGTGGATCTAAGAGGCAGCATGACCCCGAGGGATTCTTTTCCCTATTCAGGCAACGAATTAAAGGTGGCAAGTTTGCACATGTTTTCAATTTTCCTGAGGATCTAATCAGAAATGAGTTTGATTTGAGCAGGCAGGAATTGAATAAAGAGAAATGGATTGCCTATGAGAAACTGCTACTATGGTGCATAAAATGGATCCAAAATATGATTCACTGATGGAGTTCACTCCATTTCACAAAAGAATAGATTTCTTAATGAATAACCTCAAAGATATCATGAGCACCTTGAAAACCAAGAAATTCAATTTGGAACTGGACTTAGGAATTTAGAGATCGGAGGCGAGGCCTAAAGAAACAAGGCCAACTTATCAGCCACCAGAGGACAGGCCTCTATACAAGAGGAAGAGAGATGATAGCAGTGATGAGGAGGCATGAGATAAAAGGGGAAAAAAAATAATGCAAGCATCATCACAACCAGGTCAAGGGATCAAGAAACCTGGAGGGATAAGGATTGTGGACCTAGATTCACCACTGAGAAATGATCCTGTAGAGTTACTATCAGAGCCAAGCCTAAAGAGGCAAAGGGTTGAGGAAATACAAGAGGCTCTGATGGATGAAATAATTATAATTGATCAAGACATGTAGGTTGGTATCCCTTCTCCTTCTAGATCAACATAATTGGTGTTAACTGATATGGATATAAAGGGGCAGTGTGTACAGGATGCCAGGATGGAGGCCTGCAAGGCATTCCTGGATGATGATGTCTTTATGAAGACTCATGTATCCTGCAGTTAATTTGGAGAATGAAATTAGAGGAATATCAGGATAAATGCAAGAAAAGGAGAGAGTCAAGACCTGATAGGTCTGAATAGAAGAATGATAATGAAGTTAAGGCCGAACTAATGGAGGAATTCAAGAGCATTACTCCTAAGGAAGGAAGGAGACTTGTGATTCAGGCTGGTGTCTTACTTCTGCCTGAATGGGACATAGTTGATGCTATATAATTCAATGTTATCCTACAATCCAAGCATCCTATGCAAAACAGTGAGGAAGAGGTTAAGGCGGCTCTGCAAGACTCTGCTTTTAGTGAGGAATATGAAACTCTGGCCATATGGGCATTGGCACCCCAGGGTAGAAAACCAAATGTTGATATTGGCCCAAGTCTAAGGGGAGGGCTCATCATCAAGAGAGCTTCTAAAACCTCAACAACAGAAGTCACAAGCTTGACATTAAATGTGGACAAATTGGCCCAAAAGACAGTTGAAAGGGAGGAAGCTGAAAAGAAGAGTCTGATGGAGAAATACAACATAATAATTGGGGAATATAGTATAATACAGTAGCGGAATTTTGATTTGTAGTCTGAAGTAGATAGACTAAAATATGGGCAGTTAGGAGAATCCTCTAGTGCTCCTGGTATCAGAGCACTACCCACTACTTCAGGGTCATTTCCCCTTAATATCCCAATCATTTATACTCTTGGGTCCCCCATTTGGACACCTTCTCTCAGCCCTGCACTAGAGCCAGTTGAAGAGGAAGTTGAGTATTCTGTGGATCCTACCAAGAAGCAAATGTTGAATAAAAACATAGAATTACAGGCTTCCCTAAAGGCAAGTGAGGATGATGCAATTGCTAAACACAATGAGGTGGTTGACACCATTTTGAGGCATCTAAATGAGAATGTTGATTGTAGTTTTCCATATGTACATTCTTTGTATTCTTTGTTCTTGGGTGGAGTTAAAAACATTAACAGAGATCGGGAAGTAGTTCTTCCTTTGGTTGAGAAGTGGATCCCTCGAGCCACTGATTTAGATGTTATGTTTAAGGCTTCCAGGTTTGATGCAGACAACAGGCCTCAGTCATTGAAGCCTACTCTAATTTTTGTGAGATCATTGAAGGGATTCCAAGCCCTACCTAATGATTTGAGTAGAAAAATTAGAGAACTGGTAAAGAGTTTTGATGACTGGAATGATACTTTTCTACCAGATATAATAGATACACAGGGAAATATTAAGACATTGCAGCAATGGCAAGATAGGGCAGAAGAGGTTATTGATACACAAATCAAATTGATTTGTGATGGCTCGGACTATGACTTGCTGGTGAGTAGTATGGATAAAATAATTAATACCAGCATATTCTTAGAGTCTTTTGAGAGAGAGGCTAACCAAGTTGCGGTGAAGTACACACCTTACAATACTAGGGTGATCGAGGTGGTGAATTTTAATTGGCCAATGGATGAGGAATACCAGAAATGGGTGGAAAAGTACTTAATCGAAGAGGAGTAAAACAGTGTCTATTACCGACAACTAACAACTCAGTGGTTATAGTATAACTTATTATGGTCTATTAATAATTGACCAATGACATGTGTAATTTCTGGCCCGATGCTTGTTTGCTCCTTCATTTTCTATAAGAAGGATTTCAAGGCCAGAAATAGAGGTTGGCAAGTTAGATATTTTGAGGTCGAGTCTAGGTATAGTTGCAGAATAGATTGTAAGAACCATTTATTTCAATATTAATACAATTTAGGTTTGGGGTTACTCGGTAATGGGGTTTTCGGTCTATGAAGATTTGATGTTTTGCAACAATACTAGCATTTGAGTTATGATGTTATATTTCGAGCTCATGTCTCTCCTTTGTATAAACATATCATAATTTTGAATTGTATAATCAAAGATTATGGTGTTCATCTCACTGCTTAGTGCTCTGGTGTGTATGTTTTCCATTTTGGCTTTAATTCAAGGAATTAATAAAAATTCTTGGATGGAATCATGGATGGATATGTTTGTAAAGGTATTTAGTAAGAAGTATTTGGTTAGGATATGGATTGAAACTATTGTAATGCAATATTGCCAAGGATCTTATATGCTATGTATTTGAAAAATTGAATCTGTTGTTAAATTTTAAATGTTTGTGAATTTGACTCCCCAATGGTATATGGCACTGGTTTAAATTGTACGAGTTTGTGAAGTCATGTGTTTGTATGTATTTCCTTAGAGCTTGCTGCCAAATTCCAAATAAAATGACTATCATAAGTTACGAAATAATGTTGTAATCATCCCATGCCCCTGATTGGAATTGGCAATTCCATAGGTAGATTAGGAGACAAACTTGGTTTACATTAAAAAACACCAACAAAACCCACCCAAAAAAGGTAACATCTGAATAGATTTTCACCCAAGGTATTACATACGACATTAGGATTTTCATGAAAACCAAAATAAAAACCCCAACCTTAGGTTCTTTCCCAAACAATATGACACATTGACAGACCAGGACAAGGTCAAGACAAAGAGGAATTCAGAGAGCAAAATTAGAAGTTCCATCAAGTTCATCAGTAGTTCAAATGATAAAATAAATAATATAGATAATTGAACATCATCACATTATTGAATTCTGAATTTGAGCTTTTTAATTGAATTTCACATGAAGGAGTACATATTGGCATTGGCAATGCAAAATCTTGCCAATGCCCAAAGACAAATCTGCACAAAGTTGAATTGGAACTTGGAAACTCATATTATCAAAGGTTGAAAATAAAAAATCAAGTCACTCTATCACCTTTTCTAGCAACTTCCACTCTTCAGGAGGTGGAATTGCCATTTTTTCTAACTGATGTTTTTTGACTTGAAGTTTTGTTAACATTTCATGATTGTAATTAGATGTGGAACCTGTCTTGAATTCTTCAGTCAATTTTGCATTCAAGGTTATTAGTGTTCTGATTGAATCCAAATTAAAATAGTTCACATCTGGGTTCTAAGGAAATTGGTCCAAATCAATCTTCCTTGCACCTTCCATCTTCTTTCTGAAACCATCCTTTCCAATTAATCACTCATTTGTGTCAAAAGCCTCTGGAAAACCAAGCTCAGTGAAGTTCCTTACCTTTTCATCCACCACCTTCATCTTGTCTGCAACCAAATGAAAATATTCCTTTTCTCTAGACATTCTCGAACACTTTTCAATGATAGATGACAACTTCATTGAGGTTTCAATTCGATTAGTAATACCTTTTGATTTCAAATCATTGTCATTGGCTTTGTAGAATATTTGTAGAACTTTATTTGTAGATTTCTCTAATTCTAGCACCTTTTTGTTGTCCACTAAATATTTGTTGAGATTTGTATAATTTTGTTTGATAGCATCAATCAATTGAAACATGTCACACAAATGATCAAACCTCTGCATTATTTCATCCCAGATCTTTTGTTTCATATGCCTCACTGTATCTCTACAAAATGCACATAACTTATTTTGAGAAGACTTAATTTCTTCTTTTGCTTCCGTCAGCTCTTTCTCCAATCTTTCAATTGTTTTTCTCTGTTTCTCCAATTTTTGTTCACACTGTACATTTCCATTCGCAATGCTTACTCTTAATTTTTCTGAAGTGTATTTTTCCTCATCATATTTCTTGTTGCTCTCATCTAGCCTTCTCTTCAGGTCATTCACTTCTCTCTCATTTGATTTATCCTCTTTGCTTATTGATGTAGAGGCAAATTTTATTTTTATTTTTTCTAATTCATTGCTCTTGTTATCTATTGCTTTCCTCTTTGCTTTCTCACTTGCTAGGTCTACCTGTAACTTTTCTATTCGGTTCTGCAACCTTTTCTTCTCTCTATCTTGCTTTAGCAATGATGTGTACACCAATTCATTGTTCTTCTTTGATACATTAATTTTGTCAGTATTTTTCAGGCCATAAAAATCCAATTGAAAATTGGTTACCTGGTATTCAGATCGATCCATCTGATTTGTTGGTTTGTTTTGAACTGTGGGAACAACAATTGTGTACTCCATGATTTATTTATTTGTGTCAAATCTGGGTAATACTATGGTTGTTGCAGTTTTTAAAGTTACAACAGATGCACTCTCCATCAGTTGCTTCTTTTCTTTTTTATTCAAGTCTGATTTCTTTTTAAACTCTTCAATGAAATCATAACCCGGGGAGGTAGGAACAATGGAATGCTTGAATGGTGAAGGAATAGGAGTACTTGCAATTGCTAATGATGTCACACCCACACTATCTGGATTTGTGGGAGTTTCTGGAAATAACTCCTTTGTGGTACTGGTGGATCCACTGATAGTGTGACTTGGACCTGTCAAAATCCTTTGCCTCTTTTGATTGCCTTGATCACCTGGTGTTTCTGTGGTATTTTTTTTTGTTTTCCTCTTAGTATTGTGTGTAATTTGTCATTGTAGCACATGTTGACCACTACTAGTACTACTACCCATACCATCACCACCAATGGCACTCCCAATTGCACTAAGATGTCCACCAAGGGCATGTCCTAGTTGTGATTGTATCTGACCATGAGGATGAGGACTAGAAGCTCTAACAAATTGATTTTGTCTTGTATCCCCTTGGTCTACTTTTTCACCTCCAACCCCAAGGCCAGATTTATCAACTGTTTTTCTATGCTCAACACTTTGTACTGTCCAAGGGCCTTGTCCTTTGGACCCCAAAGAACCACCTTCATAACCAATTTTTTGAAGTATGGTTGCTCCTAAAGTATATGTTGAAGCATATTCTTCTTTTGCGACCTCACTTAAAACAAGTTTATAATTGGCATGGCTTTGTTCTTCTTCTTCCATATCAATATCATCATCAGATTCATCACGTTCATCAGGATGCTCTATATTCGACAATTTGCTAAACTCTTCATCTTCTTCGTTATCATCATACTATGCAAGACCTCTTTCTTCACCTAGGTCCTTCCTCATAAACCAAAAGGCAGTAATTTTTTATCGTAACCATTTTTTATCTATAACATCCTTCTCTAGAGAACCTGGAATTTTTACTCTACTAGATGGTTTATCACTTTTTTCATAAAAAATTTTGTATGTCATGATTGTCTTTCGGTGCAATGCCATAATTTTGCCTGACAATTGTTCAAAAGAAATACCATTCTCAGCAGCACTTTTCTCCATTGCTATTTTGACCTCATCCCAAGAATCCTTGTTTCTCAAGTTTTCAAGCAAGGGTTTACTTTCATGTTGAACTCTATTTGCAGCATTCCTATTGGCCACAATCATTGATTTAATGATGTCACATGGATCATACTGCTAGTGACAGATAGCATCAAAGTCAAAAAAATTCAAAAGATTATGTGCCATACTAAATGCTTTTCTCTCGAATGTGAACCCTCCACATGAAAAAGGTAAAGAAGGAAATAAGGTCTTATTTTGCTAACTGAGAAAGTGTAGTTCATCAACACTTTGCACCTGCCTTACATATTCCAATGCAAAAACCCTTTTTGTCACATGTATTGGAAGTTTGTATGGTTGTACTCCCGATCCATAAAATCTTAGCACAATATATTATTCCATTAAGTACCAATCAACCAATTGTATTTCTTTTCCTAGTTGCATGCAGTTTCTACATGGCATAGGCAATCTAGGCATTGGATTATTTGTAATTACTTGATGCAATGGAGCCAAAAATTAGTCTACAAAATGACTGTAGTTCCTTCAAGAATCATGCATCCTTATCTCAGTGGTCCATTCATATACTAGAGCCATTTTATTTTCCTCTGCATTACTGTAGGGCTGAATCTGAAGCTTGTTGGTTTGAAACATTCCTCTAAATTTGAATAGAAAAAGATAGCACAAGTAGGTTGTGAACCTAAATGTCTTTGTGGAACCTGCTTTAATCATTAAAAAAAATTTATGCATGGATTCTACAATGTGTTGAGTATAATTATATTTGACATGTTCATCAGCATAATGGATATTATATACCATTTCAAGGAGGCTTGCACCCACTTCCAAATTGCTATCCAGACCGAGGCAAAATGCTAGCATGGAAATAGTATCCTTAACCCATGGTTTAAAAAAATCCAAATTATAAGGAGGCTTCTGATCACCTTTCAATTTGTTTCTATCCTTAACTATATTATTTAAGAAATCATTTTTCAGCCTTTCTTCCACTGCTTTATAATCACTAGCAAGCTTTTCTAGGTCAATGTGGTGGTTTCCAAATTCTTCGGTTGTAAACCCAACACTTTTCCAAGTTATTTTGCATTAATGGATAACAATTCTTCTTGGTTATCTTTATTAACAATTGCTTTTTTCTTATCATCATAATTTCCAACATAGACCATGATAAATTCTGGGCAAGGGAAAACTTCATGTAACATCATGCGCCCTAATCCAATTACCCATGGTGCAGTGATACTATTAACTTTTGTTTGCTTTGCAGCCTTATTCTGAGATGAAAATCTAAGTTCTGAGGTACGCCTACCATATATTTCAAGATCATAAATATCATGGTACCCATCGGTGAAACCTGGGGTTCTAAGCAATTCTGCATAATGTATTTTTTTATCGGACATTGCTCTAGTGGTACTGGTGGTAGACATGCTTGTACAAATGTGAAGTTGTGAAATTTGAATTCCCTAATAAGTAATACCTATTAGTTCTCCTTAATTTTAATGAATTCTTGAGTCTCTAAAGTCTAAAACCAAACTTCAAACTTTGACAAAATAAGATTTTAAGAAATGTCAAATGATGAAACGTAGCCGTGGGAATTCTTTCACTTACCCAGATTCTGAGTCTCGACGCTTGAAAACTGGAATGGCATTGTTGGAAGTGGAAATGTGGAATCCAAAACAGGGTGGTGCACTGCAATGGCCAATGAGCAATTTGAAGATTGAAGACTTTAAAAATCACTGTACAATTTCAAAGTGCAAAGTGTTTTAAATGCTTTTTTTGTCATAATTGGAACTTTAAAGTGAATGAAACATCTTAGGAGTTAGGTCTACAAGACTACAAGTTGAAAATTATTAAGCGTTGATCTTTCTAAATCTAACGGTTATAGGGTGATTCTCTAGGTTTAAGTTGGGAAGCCCATCACTCTATGCATTTCATTACGGAATGCAACTGCAACCATACATCAAATGTTCATCCAACAGTTGAAACTTGAGTAATTTATGATATTAACTTTAAAGTTTAAAAATAAATATTAATCACTTGACAGTTGACACTTAGTAGTACAAAGTGCTTTAAATGCTTTGTTTCTCAAAATTGGAATATTAAAGTGAATGACACGTCTTACGTCTACAAGTTGCAAATTCTTCACCATTGATCTTTCTAAATCTAACGGTTATAGGGTGATTCCGGAGGTTTAAGCTGGGAAGCCCATCGCTCCATGCATGTCATTACGGAATGCAACTACAACCATACATCAAATTTTCATCCAATGGTTGAAACTTGAGTAATTTGTGATATTAACTTTAAAAATAAACATTAATCACTTGACAGTTGACAGCAGGCCTGGAATTTGATGGCCTATTAAATATTTGACCATTTTTTCAATTTTAGACCGTATATTGTAGCTATAAAATTTATTAGACCGTATAGTTTAACTTGCTATATTTTTATTAAATCATAAAAAATTATTATATAGTATTTTAATTTATAATATATATCATTTTATAATTTTTATTATAAAAAGAAAATAGAATATAGCTTTTTTGAATATTTTTAATATGAATTTAGAAATTTTTGACTTTTTTATAATATTAATAGCTATCATTTTTTATATTAATATATGTGATTTATAATATTATTATAAATATATATATTAATTTAGAATCTTTTCAAAATAAAACATAATTATTTTTAATTTTTAGAATATATTTAACAAGATTTATTTTAAATATGATTTTAGAAACTTTTGTTAATTGTTAATTATAACAGTAGATTTTTTAATTTATCACTAATAATTATCATTGTTTTCTAATTTTTCAAGATATTCCATTTATAAAAGATTTTATATAAAAATTTGTAAATTAAACAACTTTTTTGATAGGCATTTAAATGACCAAACCATCATAAAATTTTCATATTGATTGTTTGCTATTGTCATAATCTTAACCGTTGATCTTTCTAAATCTAACGGTTATAGGGTAATTCCGGAGGTTTAAATTGGGAAGGCCATCACTCTGTTCATAAATCATTACGGAATGTAACTACAACCGTACATCAAATGTTCATCCAACGATTGAACTTGAAACTTGAGTAACCATGAATTCTCAAGTGCATATTACATAGAGTATATTACTTAATTTCTCAAAAGAAAAAAAATTGTTTTGAATATATTAAATTATTAATAGACACTAAAGTTCTGAACTCAGAAAACAACTCTTTACTCTTAAACGTAAATAAATAACAAAGATTCAAGGAATCAAGATTCAAGAATAACACAACACAACCATTTATTTTAGTGCAACTGAATTTCAATGTCACATTATTACATATCTTTTTACAGATGAGTAGCACTGTAGCTCGTGTTTTGTATAAATAACATATGTCAGTGTGTCACTTTAGTACTTTACATAGACAAAATTTAATAGTTTATTCCAAGTTGTTGCTCGTTACAATGGATTGAAAATTGATTCCAATTTCCAAGCTTTGTTGCTGAAAACTTACTACACATCTATCTCTAAAAATAAATTCATGATTCCAATCTTCTATTGGTGGATTTGCCAACCATGATGGGCAAAGGGGCTTCCAATCAGTCCTGGGGAAATGGGAGCCGTGAAGATACAAAATGTACTTATCCCCTTCGAGAACCAGAGTCATATAGAAGATAAAATACAAATGACTCTTTGAAAATAAATGCATGGGGCTTGCCTAGCCAACCATGCTAGGGAAATGGGAGCTATTAGAATACAGGAGGAGAAGCAAATCTACTCCCATCTTTTACCTGCAGCCTCTATGCATTGGGATAGCACTTACCTCCATTAGAGATCCTCATCCTAGTTCAAAACCCGTCTAAAAATTCAGGTTAACCAAATCAACTTCTTTCCAATTCCACCCATTCTGAACTTGAAGGAAATTCATCTTTTACTGATTACTTTGTAACTACATAATTGTAGGTAGGATAATTTATAGTATCCCCAATACTGCATCATCTTCTTCGTGAATCCTTATTAACCCTAGAAAATAAAAACTCTTATGGCACTATCTACTAATCACTGAATCACTATCCCTATTTATGGGCCACCAGTGCTGCTACCATCCTGTATAATTAAAATTTCTAATTCGATTGATGTCTTGCTACGTGCCAACTTGAACTCTACCTCAAGTTGACAACTGAAAAGTTTTCAAAATCACTCATTCAAACGATATGAAATCATTACAAATCTTGTTTCATTAAAGCTATGAGTTGTCCAAGAAATTGCTTTGGATGTTCATATCACATATGGCATTAATTGCCACCACTACCACTGCCAAACACACTTTCTTCAAAAAGATTGAGAATTTCAATTAAATGAAATGTACAACATCAAGATTCGAGGCATTGAAAAGAGTGAATGAGCGATGGGCCTTTATCTCGCCACATGTCTGCATCTAATGATTAATGTGTTATTCTGGAGGTTTCAATTCGTAGCTTTAGAGATTTACTTCCAGACTGCAACTCTTTTTTCTTGTTGTTGTACAGAATTTTCACTTTAAACATGAAAGTAGATGCAAAATATTTTAAAACAAATGACACAAAGTCCATTTTTTTGACAATCAATAAAGAAAAACAATATTTTCTCTTTTAACAAATGAATTAATCTGAACACAAAGTCTCAGAGATGAAAAAATAAGCATTCTGAATTTGACCTAACACTAACAGATAAACATTGAACAATTATCATGAAGAAACACAATCCATTCATAATTAAAAGGAAACATTGATAAATACATAGATTTAGAAATATATTCTTTTATCTCTCTAATGCCAAAAATGTGGTTTCACAGACCTATCACCCCACACCCTGTACAATCAAAATTCAAAAAGCGCTCAAAAGATGAAACTACGCTCCCTTATCATTATGTGTCACAAATTCACAATTCACAAAAGGATTCATGTATGTTGTTAAATTGTTGGATGTGTCAGGACTCTTTACAGTTCCAACTACATTTCCATAACTAAATTATGAAATTCAGCACGTTCTTCTTCTTCTTCTAAAAAAAAAATTACCCTGTTGTACTCGGCATAGCTGGTTTTCTCTTTCCACGCCATTGAACGTAGCTGGGAAATGATGTCGAGTTGCTCTTCTTCAAGCCAATTTAAATTTGGTTGCATGATAGCCACAATTTCATCTTCCCATACCCTAATATCGACTGGAAGTACCATTTTGAGGAAACTCTGAGTATGGAGTTCAAAATGCTGCCACCTTTCCTCGTATGCATGCTCACTTAACTTTACCAGCAGGAAGTGACAATCTGCTACTAAATCCATTTCTCCAAACTCCTTAATACCTTATTTAAGATCTATCCTTTCAGAGGATTTAAAAGATTATGTTAAATCTATCCAGTTGGTGTTTGAGAAGACATCCCTTAATGGCATCGTACAATTCATTAAATGAGTTGTCACTTCGAAAGTTGTGCATCTCGCCAAGGTCACCCAATACCTGAGAAACATAACTTTATAACTATTTGTATGGTAATAAAATCTCAACCATTGATTTCTAGAAATCTAACGGTTCTAGTGATATTCTAGAGGTTTCAAATCGCAAGTCTAGTGCTTTAGAGATTTACTTTCGGAATGCAACTACAGTATGGAGTTCAAAATGCTGCCACCTTTCCTCATATGCATGCTCACTTAACTTTACCAGTAGGAAGTGACAATCTACAACTAAATCCGTTTCTCCAAACTCCTTAATACCTTATTTAAGATCTCTCCTTTCGGAGGATTTAAAAGATTACGTTAAATCTATCCAATTGGTGTTTGAGAAGACATCCCTTAATGGCATCGTACAATTCATTAAATGAGTTGTCACTTCGAAAGTTGTGCATCCCGCCAAGGTCACCCAATCCCTAAGAAACAGAACTTTATAACCATTTGTATGGTAATAAAATCTCAACCATTGATTTCTAGAAATCTAACGGTTCTAGTGATATTCAGGAGGTTTCAAATCGCAAGTCTAGTGCTTTAGAGATTTACTTCCGGAATGCAACTACAGTCGTCCATCAAACGGCCCCTATGATTTTTATTTCGCCACTGGATTTTTTTATATTTTGAGATTCATTTTAATTCGCCAATGAAAATATATTTTTTTCTTTGAAAAAAGGTTTTAATTGCCAATGGAAAAAAAATTCTGGTTTGAAAAATGGTTTTATTCGCCAATGAAAAATATTTTATTCGATTAAAAAAAATTGCAATTCGCCACGATTTTCCATAGACTTCCAGGGATTATAAAAGATTCGCCAATGGGGATTTATTTTTTTTCTCGAAAAATGAAAAAAATCGCCAATAAAATTAATATTTTTCATCAAGAAGTATACAGGATTTTACACTTGCGCCGAGGGGGGGGGGTTCTTAAAGTTATCCCTGCTCTTAATGTGTGTAGTGTGTGCCTTTTAGATAGGCTTGGCATTGATAGATCCCACATCAAACATGATTCTCTCTAGATATCATATGATTTGACAAGATCACTAAGCAACCACTTGGTGTGATCACTATACCTCTTATAGTTGGAATGGCCACATTGGACACAAAAATTCATGTTATGCCTCATGAGTTTTCATACAATATTCTCTTACACAGGCCATGGATTTATTCTATGAATGGAGTTCCTTCCACTCTTCATCGTAAGGTGAAGTACATCTACAATAAAAAAAAGTGTACACACTTGATGTCGATCCTGAACCTAACAGTTGCTTAAACATTAAAAAATCCAAAGAGAATCACTTCAACACCCTAACACCAACCACCCAAGTGGAACCTGCACAACACCCACATAAAGAAAAACATCTTGAGAAAATCACCAAGCTCTTAGATTATGATTGGGGTTCCTTACAATTTACCCCTCCCTTAATGGGAAAATCCAAGATCATGCATAAAGACTCTAGAAAGGGAAACACAGTCTTTTCAACACAAGACTCGATTGATCCTTCACAAGCATCCACCTCAACCACTTCAGCCAATGAAGTACATAACAAACAATCACTTGATCCCAAAAAGCTGAAAAATCTCTATGGAGAAGGTTATGAGCTCATGAAACAACTTGGCTACAATGGAAAAGGTTGTGGTGCTAACAAACAAGGTATCTGCAACCCTATTGAGCCTCACACACAAACATCTCATCATGGTCTTGGTTATTGTCCTTTAATCGACATCATCAAGCCTTCTCCTCACACCAACCCTATCTCAAGCCACCCTTATGGACCAACCTTAGAAAGTGATCCTTTGACACCAACAAAGGACTCTTTTCTTAATGACAATGTCATCTCGCATAACACTACTAATTCAAATTTTACACACTCCTCCAAAGGAGTATACAAAATCTCACACTCTCTAGAGCCTTGCGTAGGTATGACACCCTATCCTAAGCAAGACCCTTCCTTATTACAAACCAGAGGATCAACTTCTCCCCTTAATCAAGAGGGCATCTTGTTGAGACTCTTCCAAGATCACTTGATCTCCCTTCCTCCTCGCACTCGAAAAAAATGTTAAAACAAACATTCCTTTTGTGCCTATGATCGAGTTCATGGTCATGACACTAATGAGTGTGTAAGGCCTTGAGTAGAAAAATCAAACATCTTAAGGATTTTGGTGTTCTTCCTTATGTGGGGGCACCTAATTCCCCTAATCAATACTAATTTTCACTCAACCTTGCCTCTCCTAAATACTTTCGGCTCACTCTTGTCCTACACTAAGTGGGGGCAAGGGGTTTATTAGCCTCTTCCCTCATATGTCACTTGTTGTTGTCTCTTTTGAATTTTCGTTAACCTTTCATGAACATATAAGAGAAATCTTGGGATGTGGATGAAATATCTTAAGATTGACTCACATGTGACATGCACTCCTCTTCATGATGAAGCATATCGGAAACACATGACTCAGCTCAGGGCTTTCTGAACAAGCTCTCATCTCCTCTTCCTCTTCTTCTACTTTAAAGAAATTGCTCACAGTACGATGTTTTGTAGTTCCTTTAAAGTGGGGGCATACATTACCACTCACATTTCACTATGTGATTTTTTTTCTTATGATTCCTTCTCTTGAAAAAATTACACACAATGTTACTCAAGATGAGACATTTTCATTTTTCCTCTTTTGCATACAAGATGAGCCCTTGCCTCTCTTGCATACAACATGAGTACATTTGTACTTTTCCTCTCTTGGTGACATTACACGTAATGTTCCCTAGGTTGATACATCACACGAACAAACCAAAATCGCTTTGAACAAAATCATTTTCAAACATCACTTTCTTTTGTGGTGCCTTCAACGGGAAGCCCAACCAGCAGCATGACTTTCCCCATAGCCACCTTTGTGAGTACATACCAGCCGTGTGTATGTTTCTCACCTCTTGGGACAACTCACCCCATGGATGACCCGATGTTATGTGGCCCCAAAGTGAGTGCATCTTTCCTTATTCTCTTCATACCAATCCTTGTCATGGCATGATCATGCATCTCATTTTGTTGTAATGAATTCACCCTTGAATGTGTCTTCAAATGGCATTGATGTCTTCTTCACTTAGAATCTCAAATCCTTGGGGGCTTGACCACCTCCTTCTCTTCCTCACCCTCCTTCATCATTCTTCACCATCTCCATCAGACTACTTTAGTGTGAGTTTGAAGCAAGTTCATCCTCTCACTAAAGTGGGGGAAAAATGTGTCGCCAAAAAGTGTATCCTTTGACACTTTTCACTCATTTGGACCCTTTCCTATGGATTTTGGACCATTTTCAACCTCTTTTTACCCCTTTCCAAGCCTTGTGCCAAAGTGTTTTAAGGTTTTGTAAAACATTTCCATGCTTTCCTAGGCTTGTCATCACTAAATTAACCCTTTATTATGCTATAATGACCCCTTAATACACAAATAAGCCCTATCTTAGTGTGTTTTCATGAGACCATCCAAACAAGCAATAATAATCACACTTTAATCCCCAAAAACTAATGAAAATTTCCCAAGTGGACTAGGTCACCACCTTGGGTGACCTAGTCCCATGTGGCATAAAACTTAAATTTAATTTAATATTCTTTCAGGATATTGTCTCTAAAACCCTAAGGTCGCCCTATATGGTGTTATTTCGGGAAAATTAGGAGATAACTTGTATAAATAAGCCTAAAAATCCTAATTTCTCATAAGCGACATTCATTATTCACAACTCATCATCTCTCATCCACTCCTTCTCAATCAAGCTAGGGTTTGAAGCATTCCAAGTCAACAAGACATCTTTTCTGAACCATTCAAGGGTTGATTGTTGCAACAACACAAGATCTCTCATCATGAAAAGGTAACTTTCTCCATTACTCCATTGTTTCATGTCCTATTACATCATTTCTATTCATTTTGGTTTAGTTACCTAAAAGGGGTTTGACCAAGGCAAACCCCTAATCTCTAACAATCAACATTTTTCTCCTTCTCTCCTTGTGTGTTTGTAGATTTAGGTACATTGGAGATCCTTGAAGACTTGTTGAAGACCTCTCCTTTCTTGAAAAGTCAAATCATCCACCAAAAGTCACTTTCAGGCCCAAATATCATAATTTCAAAAGCGGATATCTGTGAAGTACCAAAGTGCAGACTTAGGGATTTTGTTTCCCCTTTAGAAATTACAGAAATCCTAAAGAGGACTAAATCACCAAGAATGGTGACCTAGTTCCATTGGATAGGCCTTTCTATTATTTTCACATTTTCAAACACCCATTTGGCTAAAATGGGCTCTAGACCAATTTTCTCAAATCTAGGACTACGTCACCTAGATTGGCACAAGTGTCCCTTTTAGCTTCTGCAACACTTTCATCAGCATTCCAAATCTCCAACTGATCCTCCTTCAAATCCCAGGTGTGCACATTCTATCTCTTTAATTTATGTATAGTTTAGTGTACATTCTTAGATCATTTTGCGTATGTTTGCATATCATTATGTGTTTTCCAGCACTTTATATTTGCATAGTTTAGCATTCATTAATCATTGCATTTTCAATTTATTACATTTAGGGCACTCCACACACATCACATTAAGCCCCTAACTCACCCTTTGAATGAACCCTAAAGTGAAAAGGTGTGAAAGAAAGACATCTTTCCTCTTAGGTGCAAAACCCTAGAGGCGCAAGGGGTACATCTTTCCCGTTCATCATTTTGGTGGTTCAAAATGCAAGTGTGGTCTATTGAAGATGAAGATATACATGTAAATGGGCCAATTTTTCATAGTACAAATGTGGTATTAAGATGTATATGTATATCCTTATGAGCCAGTCACTCAAGTAAAAAGCCCCATTTATAACATATGAATTGCAGTCTCTTCTTGAAAGGATTACGATCTACTATTTCTCAGAGTGAAAGTGTCTTCTAAAATGTATTTTCCAAGTTAATGCACCAAGTTGTCACTTGAAAGTGGTTTCCTTGAATATGATGGAATACCAAATAGATTAAATGAATTACTAAATAACAAATTGTGAAATAAGTTGTTAAGTAGTTTTATAGGATTTTCTTTTGTTTGAGAAGCCACCTGGTTTGGATCAAGTCAGTATGTGGATTTCTAGGCTAGCGGAACCTAGAATGAACGAGATTTGATTCTGAACATATTATTCTTGCGCTAGTTTTTTCTATGCTATGAAGAGGAAAAGATAGGAAATGTTCGATGCCAATAACATGTTTAGTAAGTATCAGAGATAAAGAAAATAGGGATGGAAAGTAACTCAAAAAAACTCATTATAACTTAAAATTTATAAGTTTTTATTTATCTTTTTATAAAAGTGACTTATGTCACTTACTATAACCAAAAGTTAAAAAATGGGCCTTTTTTGGCGAAATATAATAAATATTCTAACCAAATAAGGTTTATTATTTTCAAAACCATTGTATTTCGGAAAGGTAATTATTAGGTAGTTGAGGTGTTTACTAGGTAGTTATGAGGATGAAACCTATAAATGCGAGGCTATTTATATTGTAGGGGATTCTTTTACAAGGGGGAAACATTGGAGAAATTTTTAGAGAGATTTCATGAAGACTTTTGGTTTGACACTTCGTACAGAAGGGTTTATGAGATTTTATAATTTTAAAAAGATAAAAGAGAGTGCATTTGGTTTGTATGTCTTGAACATGTTTCTAAGTTATTATTATCAATTTTATGTATGTTAAGTTAGTAATTCCTTTATGTATTTATGGAATCCATTGGTAATCCCTTGATGCAATTGATGAAACACAATCATACCGTGGTATCTTGGTTTGAATGTGCAAAGGAAACTTATTTAGATTCATATGTTGAATTTTTTTTTCCTTCTTTCATCATTGTCACATATCAAAACTATTTGGTGAAAAAACCCTTGTAATTTTTTATCAGTTATGAAATCTCAGTTGGTATTCATATGTCTACCATCAAGGTTTCCATTATTCATTCTCCTTTAGTATTTATTTTTCTCTTTTATGTACTTTTAGGTTAAAAGTACACAAAAACCCTAAAAAACCCCAATCATATATGGGAGTTGCCCCTCTCAAACGTAGAGGAAGATCTCTATTCCATAACAATCTCTCCAACTATTGGAACAATTGTCACTACTTTTTAGGAAAACAAGGTCATTCTTAGAGATAAAATCATAGTGACAAATATGTTTACCAACAATTTTATAAAAATTTAAACTATACAATTAAAATTTTAAGTAACATATAAGAATATACTATTTATTAGAATTTTCAAAGTTAAAACAAAATAGAATATTTAAAGAAATAATGAATGGTGGTTTTCTCGAAAGTAAAATGTATTTTTTCTGCTAAGTAAATATTTTTTGTATTGATTTCAAAAAGTTATCTGATACAGTGTCACTGCCATAGGCAGACTTTAATTCCCTTCCCGATCTTTCCCAACCCACCTATACAATAATCAAAAGACATCCCTCGATGACCAATCAACGCAAAACCACCAACAACTACCCATCTAGACTGACAAAAATTCTAACATAGAGACTCCCACGACCACCCACCCAGACCAACGAACTGCAAGACTCAGTACCACCCACCCGAACACAAAGCCATAGCTTTCAGATTTCAATACATTCCAACAAAGAATAGACCCTTCACAGAGTAAACCAAACCTGTAAAATCCATCGACACCGGTCTACCGTTGGACATGCCAACCAAGAGTAATCCTTCCCACCACCTCTCTTGGAAACATGTTAGCCAAGAGCCCTCTTGGTTCCTGTGGGAGGTGAATAGTTCAACTAGGACCCATTCCCACTCAATTGATGCTTGTGCTTGCAATCCATTTTGCTCCCAAGTTTTCCAATCTATCTACCACCCTATTTGCCTCTCCGAAGATGTGTGCCAGGGTGTATTCTTTTAACTTATCTATCAAATTGCACACATCCTCCACTAAGGGTTGGTAATTCCAATTAACAGTACCCATCTTTCACTTCTTGTATTATCACCATGGATTCTCCCTCAACCTATACTTTCTCCATCTTCAATTTATGACATAACTTCAAACCAAAGATGAGGGCACTTATCTCTACCACCGTGTTTGTTCCTTTGGGCACAGGGTGCAATTTTTCCACCACCACCCTTCCATCATCATCCCTTATACAACACCATACCCCTGAATCACCTGGATTTCCTCTCGATGCTAGGTGATCCCACAAAGGTGGTTTACAATTTTTGGGAGATTCTATTTTTGCTGAAATCACATATTTTTAGAAAATATAATGATTTAAGCCTTAAAAGTTCCATTTTAAGTATTTCAATTGAAGAGGATTTGATCAAACCACCTTAGATCCAAACCCCTTGGATAGAACCCCACTAGTTTTAAACCATACCTACAACGGAGTCTCCTTTACACCTATCAAAATGTTGATAAAAACTCACTTTTGATTTACCTTTTTGGGGATCAAATGAATTCATTTAAAATTTATTTCAAATGATCATGGTAGTCTTCAGAATGAGCTATCCAACGAATATAATTTTAATATTTTTTGGTTTTATTATGTATGTGTTTTTTTAGTTTTATTAAACATAGGTTTTTCACCTAAAATCAAGCTCTTTGTTCTACACATGTGGAAAATAGCATATTATCAAAATAAAATTTTAAAAAATATGTTCAAACTAGGTATTGATGTCTTTGATCCATTAAAAAAAATGAATTTCGATACATACAGAAAAAGTTGTGTTGTATACAATCCGCCTATGTTTCAATTGTAATTGATTTGACTTCGAAACTTGATTAAGGAAAAAATATTTAATAAAATACTATGAAACCAAATGAAATTGCTAGATATCATAGTTAAAAATCTAAATTCGAAAAAATTAGAATTTTATCCTTCATACAAAAAAAGTTATGTTGTATATGGTGAGTGTCACTCCTTAAAAATGTTGTTTTTTTTTTTAAAAGCTAGTTTTCAAAGGAGATGGAAAAAGAAGTGCAATTTGATTCCAAAAAATTGAAAAAAATATATTTAGAATCTATAGAAAAAATGTCACAAATCACTAGTTTTTTTCATCTTCAAATTCCTCACGGTTTAGCCGCTATAGGAGCCCAAAAGTGAAGATTTAGTTTTAAAAAAATAGTTTATTGTCCAGTTTGCCCAAAAATTGTAAACTAGTATTGTGGGATCACCCTGCTCCATCAAAGTTTAATTTGCACCACCTTGGCTTGGGAGGTAGCCATAGTGTAGATCTTCATTTATCCTCCATGTCCATTCTCTTCCTTGCCCTGGCTTTCAGAACGTTCAGTCCAAACCACTTATACATCATCCTTCCATCCCATTATGTAAAGTTCCCTTCTTATAGTTCCTTCTATGCCACTTTTTTGTTAACCACCTCTACTATAGATGCCTCCATATTATTGTAGAAGGAGGAGAACTCCCTTTCCTTATCTGTGAATGTTCTCCTATTTTTGTCTTTCCACAGCTCCCAAACCACAATTGATGGGCTTGCAATCCATAGAGCATGGCAGAGGGAGGCTTTCTTCAATATTGGCCATGATTCAAACAGTGCCACTATATCATTCGGGAGGGCACAACTCCACCCCAATCTAGCACACAACCATTTCCAACACACCTATGTGTAGGGGCAGCCTACAAAGAGATGATTTTCACCTTCTTCTACTCTTTTGCACATCACACATCTTGTCAGCCCTTCAAACCCCATCCGTCTAAATTTATCAACTGTGAGGACCCTCTTCTAAAGCCTAGCCCATGAAAAGGTGTCTACCTTAGGGAGGCACACAAGGTCCCAGCATAGGTGTAATGGCAGATTTTGATATACCCATCGTAGCTCCCAACACTCTATATCCATCCTTTGTGTTGTATTGCCCAGAGGTCGACTTCACCCATACTAGTTTATCCTTGCCTTCACATATTGATATTGTCCTCTTTGATAGCTCCTCACGCAGTCTTCCTACTTCCTCTGGTCATACTAGTTTTGGGCCAAGATCCCTCCAAACATACCACTTTTCCCCTTGATCATTTCTCTCCTCCAATTAGTTGATCCTTTCTCTCCTCCAAGTAGTCCCTTAAATGTGTTCCCCAAGCCTATTGTAGCACCCTCTTTGTCTCATTAATTCTCAAAAAATTATCCATACTTGGGAAGCCCAACCAAGAATCTTCCCAAAACAACATTGATCAGCCATAAAAAATGTCCCATGATAAATAGTTTGTTACCAGAGGCTTACATACCTTCATGAAGTTCCAGATTCTTGAACCATTTGGTAGATTTTCTACTAGAAGGATACCCCTCTCATCTGTGCCCACCATATATTTATGTTGAAGAATCCAAGCCCACTTTGCCTCAGTTTGAGAATACATCCCCCAAACTAGCTTCACTCCCAAGGCATGATTTTGATTTAGAAGGTCTCTCAGGCCCACCCCGACCTTATCTTTGGGTCTTCAAATAAACTCCCAGGCAATCAATGGATACTTTTTTTCCTTTGAGGTTCCTTGCCAGAAGAATCTCCTCATATGAGCCGCTTGATTTGATCGGCCTTGTTTGTCAGTAATTCCAAAATTGACATAAGATAAATGGGCAGAGTTGCGATTATTGTCTTTAGCATTACAATCTTTCCGGCCCATGACAACCATTTGCCTCCCCAAGCTGAGAATCTATTTTTTATTTTGTTCACCAGTGGATCCCATAGGGGGGGCGATCAAACACCCCTTGCCAGTGGCAGACCTAGGTATGTAGTGGGGAGATCACTAATTTTGAAGTTTAGAGTAGAAACAATTTGTTGAGCACACCTATGGTTTGTATTCAAGAAGAAAATCTCAGACTTAGCCTCACTGATTTTCTGTCTTGAGGCTTCCCCATAGTCAATGAAAGTCCTCTTCAATTCTAGCACTTCCCTTTTGCTTTCTGTTGCAAAACATGTCATGTCATCAACAAATTGTTGATGCATTAATGCTAGCAACTCACTTGTTATTTGCATTACTTTGATCTGATTATTTGTCACCGCCAAACTCAGAGCTCTCCCCAATGCTTCACTCATAAGTATGTAGAGGAAAGGAGATAAGGGGTCTCCTTTCCTAAATCCCCTTGAAATCTCGAAAAATCCTTTTGGATCCCCATTTACCAGCACCAAGAGCAAGGTGTTGAGATACATGAAAAGATCCAAGCCACCCAATCCCTGTCAAATCCAAATTTCTCCAACACCAAACACAAAAATCTCCAATCAGACATATCATAAGCTTTTTTAATGTCTAGTTTAATCAACATACCTTGTGTTCTACTCACTTGTAGTGAATGTATTTCCTCTTGGGTGATGACAATTCCATCGAAAATGGATTGACCAGGGACAAAATCGGTCTGCTCTTCTGACACTCGTCCTGGTAGGATCAGCTTTAGCCTATTTGTAGTTTCTTCTGCCAATATCTTGTACAAAGTGTTGCAAAGAGCTATTGGCCTGAATTCATCTAATGACTAGGGCTTCTCCATCTTTGGCATCAATGTGAGAAAGGTATAGTTCATTTCCTTAAGTGTTCTACCCAAGGCTTGAGCTTCCTTAATGGTTTATGTTATCTCCACACCAATGAAGTCCCAACAAGCCTGGAAAAATCTCACAGGGAATCCGTCTGGCCCAAGGGCCTTGTCCGGATGTAGTTGAAATACTACAGCCTTGATTTCTTCCTCTAAGAATGGTCTAGTCAATGTTCTATTCTACTCTTGTGTTACCAATGAAGGAATACTTGATGATAACTTCCTCTATGCTTGAAGATTCGACCCTTCATAATTTTTCAGGATATTATTAAAGTATCTAACCGCCTCACTTGTTATCTCTATTGGATCTTCAGTAGTGCTCCCATCCACTCTTCTCAAACATAGTTTATTCTTTAATCTCCCTCCTGACCCTAGCTGAATGATAAAAACAAAATGGAGTTTCTATCTCCTTCCTTGATTCATAGCGCCCTAGATTTTTGATGCCAATACACTTCCTCTTTGGCTAGGACCTCTTCCCATTCCTTTAATAAGGCTTTCTCCTTTAAATACAGCTCATCATTCATGCTACTTTTAAGAACTTTCAAATTTAAAGCCTCAAGATCTTCCTCCAGTTTCTTCTTGTTTTTGAAGATGTTACCAAAATGATCTGCATTCCACTTTTTGAGCTATTATTTTAGAATTTTGAGTTTACTTACAACTATGAACAATCGATTGCCTGTAGGTTGGAAATCCTTCCACGAAGTTTCCACCTTGCTAATAAAGTTGGGGTCCTGAAACCACATCTTTTCAAATTAGAAAGGACACCTTGTGGCCTTCCTATCACCAACCAATGCAAGGTACACTGGATAGTTTTCCATCTTAGGAAGGGAATTACCTTGCCTTCCAGTGCAAAAGGAAAATGGGTTATGTCCCCCTTGAACATGAACCTATCCAACTTTTCAGCAATGCAACTGAAACCCAGATGCCTATTCATCCAAGTCAATGTCCATTAGCCATTTGAATATCCATTAGACTATTTCTATTAACGAAGTCTTCAAAATCTATTTGTGACTGCATTCTTCTGCCTAATCCTCCCAGCTTGTCTTCTTCGCGCAAAATTGCATTGAAGTCTCCTCCTAGAAGGAATAAATCATCCCTACTTTACCTCATAAAATATTCCACTTCCAACTAGGTTCTCCTTTTGCATTAAGTGCTTGTTGGCCCATAGACATTGATGATCATGAAAGACATAGATGACTTTAGACTCCTTGACACTTTGCTTGTCAACCAACTTCTCCCAACGACCAACTCTTCCACAAGAAGCCCCTATGGTTTCCATATGGTAATTACTACTCCTGATGCCCCTACTAATTCTACACATGAAAGCCTCCACAATTTTAGTTTCTTTTTAGAATGCCCATCTCTTCCTTCCCTAATTTTGTTCCTTGCAGCATCACTAAGTCCGATGTTTTCTCTTCTAATAAGTGCCAAAGAAGGCACTTCTTGTTAGGTGCATTTAAGCCCCTAACATTTCGGCTTAAGGTCCTCATTTCCCTTTGGGAAGAGATACGCCCTTCCCAGATCTTAGGTACATTGTTATTTTATGTTGGCCCGCTGCATCCCCAACTAGTGATCGTTTTTCTTCGTTGGTTTTCCTCCCCACTTTTTTCTTTTCCCCACAATCTGGAATATATTTTCCTCATGGTTTGGTTTGCACCCTAGCTTGCTTTTTTCTTTCCCTTGGTCCTCTTCTATAATTCCTTTTGTTTCCTTCAAATCTTCCACCTCATTCTTGACCTCCCCTTCTTCTAGCTCTCATTCTCCTTCAGTTTCCTCTATCTGATTAATTTGTGCCATTTCATCTAATTTCCCTTCCTAGTCGACTGCTATGTCCTTATCTTCTTCTTCCTATTTTGAGCACAACCCCTCTCCTGAGAACTCCCTCAACTCATTCCCTACACTCAATATCAAATCCCATTCCTGGTTGAGGAACTCCTACCTAATTTCCTCCTTAGCATCTTCTCTCACAACTAAAGCTCTGCCGTCTTTGATTTCTTATAGTTCTGTGATCATATGGTTAGTGTCTTTGTTTCCTAGTTCTTCCCCTACTAGATCTGCTTCTCCCCTTGGCAATCCCTCTATATTTTACTAAGGCTAATTGCCCCTATTCAAAGTTCCTTCTCCATCCTCCATTGGCCCTTTTCATTTGTGATCTATTCCATTTTTGTTTCTATATCCATCTCGCTTTCAGATTTTCCACACCTTGTTTTGACACTGAAAATTTCCAACTAACTTTCTAGGTCCAGCAATAGCCTCTATGGCTCAATTCAACCTCCTCCCATAAGGTGCTCTAGGGCATGATTTCTATTTCCATTCTCGTCCTCCCTTTGTTTTTGTCTCTAATAGCTTCCTCATCAATTCCTACCACCCATCCTATGGCCTCGCCAATGCATTGCAGGGCTTCATTGTTTGAGAACTCTATAGGGACATTCTCCAGTTCGACCTGTGATACTTCTATTTTCTCTAGAGTGAAGAAGCAAGGGTCAAAGTTTGCTTCCCAATTCTTGAAGTAGAAACCACTTCCATCCAGCACCAAGCCTTTCGATGCTAAAATCTCCGGCTTTGTTTGGGGGGAATCGCACAATACCATATGAAGTTGTTGGGCAGAAAATTTATACTTATTGCCTCCTTCCATTTTCCCTCCCACCAATGCCTCATCTTGGACTTGGTGAAATCATCTCCCCACCATTTTTCCAATATTGCCTTTTCCTCCAGTTCGAACCTAGGGTTCTCTGTTAGCATTGATGGAATGTCCTTTTTTTTTCTCATTTTCTCTTTTTACCCTGGATTTCTAGGTTCATCTTTTCTGTGTTCTAATCTTATATTTTTTCGTAGCTCAGCCCACTCCTCCATAAATCCTCCCTTGCCCTGACTTACTGGAATTGGCTTATGATTATCCTGCTTTTTCCTCCACATTTTTTGTTCCTTTCTCCACCCTCGATTAGGGTTTGTGTTCTGCCTGTACCTCCCATACCTTATTTGATCCTTCCTCTCACTTCCATCTCTCCTTTGTTGGTGTTCATGGTTTCTCCTTTGAGGTTTGGATTTGTCTACCATCCACAGTAGCTCCCTCCTTCGCCCTCTGAAATGATATGCTCTCCCTCCTGGCCATCGATCTCGCCATTCTTGCTCGATCTCGTTCGTGTTGTCTTTGTTGCGCCTTCCATCTTACCTTCCATGGTGGTGGTTGTTGAGTCTATGGCTAAGCGATGACCACTCCTTCTCTACCTCTGCCGCCCACGACTCGGCTCCCTGCTGCCTTACCTTATCCTACCCTAGTTTCTGTTGATTTTCACTCTACTCTTCCATTGCGCACTCATGTAATTAAACTAATATAATTTATAACATTTATTATATAACTAGCTATTGCACCTTGGTGTACAATGGGTACGCCGAAGAGGTTTGGAAGGTCAATTAAGAAAAAATGTTGAAAGTAAATAATAAATATATTTTTTAATAAATTTAATATATATTTAAACAACAAATATAGGCGACAAGGCAAACCCGATACCACGTTTAAGAACACTAATGGCAAGGGGATCTAAGGTAGAGCCGGACAAGTTGACCACTAATTTACTCTCCCAGTCGGGGATAGGGAGGAGATTGGGGGAGAAACAAGGAAAGGAAGGGAGACCAATCGGATGGAGATACGGTTGCATTGTAATTGTGTTTGGTTTATGAGGATCACCGGGGAGAACCGGTTGAGAAATTCGATCAAGCAACCTAGGATGGCTACTACCACCGGGAGTCGAAAGGTGGGTGGCCAACTCCATCGAGGCTAGCAAGTGGGGGGAGGTACAACCGGTGTGGGTGGAAGCGGGTTGGGGAGAATTAAAGACAGGAGGATGTGAGGACGGACAAAAATCAGAGCCGAGATGGGCTCGAGGAGAGAATGAAGGGACGAGTGAAAGCTCAACATGCAAAGGAGGATCAAAAGAAGAATCCAAAGAGTAAATACAATTAATGCAATCGACAGAGGTTTGATGAGAAGAAACGAGGGGAGGAGACGTACTTGGAGCCGTTGCAAAGGAGCTGTTTGCAGCAGAACGATGCTCACTAGGCGCTGCTGAGGAGATGGATTGGACCAGCTGAGCCGAGGAAGCATCATCCGAGACAGCGCAGATATTTGGAGAACTCCATGGTGAAGACGCCCGATACTGACACCGGAGACCCAACTGGGAGGAGAGAGAACACGTAGGGTGGCGAGGAAGAGGAACAGGGTTAACGATGGGAGGATGCAGAACGGAATGTCTCCCTAGTTGTTGTCAAAGAACGAGGCAAAATGCAAGTTGTGTAGATACAACAAAGATAAAAGAGCGACACAAACAATTGCTGCCAGGCTCAGATCAGTTTAGATTTTCTTGCGTAAAATATCTGCATTGCCAACGGTTCAGGTAGACCATTAATGTGTTGCGACAAAGCAATTTCAACGACTGAGATTAATGTAAGGGTCTCCCGACTGATCTTACACCGTACGTAGTAAAAAGTAGCTTTGATAACTTCACCTTGGATACACCTTCGGCGTAAAATATAAAGTAAAATCTTTTTAAATAAAAAAAAAGTTTATAAAATAATTCTTAAATAAAAATTAAATTTTATGTCCATATAATAACTAAAATAATTTCAATTAAAATTAAACAACTCTTAAATAAATAAATAAAATTTATGAATGTATTCAATATATGATATTTTGTATTTTATTCAAATATTTATATAGGTAAAGTTGATGACAATAATTTACTATTAATTTACTTACCCAATTAAATAAAAGAAGGATAGATCAAATACAACTTATGTATCTTTATACATAATCTTATGATGGCATTAGATATTTATAATCATTTAAAATTAATGATATTTTTTTCACCCAGTCAATATGATGCTGAAAATTGAAATTGGCATTATCCTTTAATATCAAATTTAAAGAATTTTAGTTGTCATCACTCCTCCCTTCTTATGGCACATGTACACCTACAAAAACATGAATATTGTCCTATTTCTTATAATCAATAAAGTGTTTTAAACACTCCTTCTTATTGAGTCTTATATGATTATTATGAATGTTTTGTATCCTCATTGAGTTGTTATTTTCTCTATCCTATCTCTTAGTAACTCAAAATGATAGCATATGATTTTGAAAGCATCAAATTTCCATAGTCCATGATAATCAAGTGTCAATTTCTACATTGAAACTGTGTCAATTTTTTACATCAAAAAATTGACACAGTTACAATCCAAAAATTAACACTTGATGAGCATATGATCTTATCTATTGTTAATTGTATTCACTGAATGTATCGCTCTCTTCCTTATCTCTTCAAAAAAAACATTAAAGATTGGTGCAAATCTTAACATCTATTGGTTGTTTAAGTGAGGGCTTATTATGACCTAAGGAAATAAAGGAATGCATAGACGTGCCTTACAATTTACTTTAGTGAAGGAAGGATATGGATAGTAAATGTATATTCTCATTATCACATTTTTATGATGTTATTAAAGTGTCTTATATTCTTATTTAAGTAGATGTATCAATTATTTCTACTTTAAATCAAAAACAAAATTAAATATGATGTATTTCATTTCTTATAACAAACCCTAAGAATCCATGAACATAAAAACATAAATTAACTTAATGAACTTCTTCTTAAATCTCTACTAATCCGATGAACATTAATACATAAATTAAATTAATCATTATTATACAGCAAACAAAGGTTTGTAACCAAACCTATATATGACAGAGTAAATTTATTTAAATGTAGTATATTAGTGAATTAATCTTCCTAAATTCAGAGTATCTAATGTCTCCCGACATTGCTCATTATTGAAACTATTAATCCATAAGCAGTGAGAGTGGTATTTAACAAATTGCTTTGGTTTTGCGGGGGGAATTTAGATCCTTCAACTTCTTCCTAGTTAAAACCCCGTGGCCATGTGCATTTGCAGCAGCAGCAACATTAGCCCCCTTCTTCTCTCGTTTGAATGGTACACAGTCCAGTTCATTCAAAACTGTACGGATATCTTGTACGAGCCTGTCAGCCAAGCTTCTGCTGAAATCCTCTCGTATAACCACACGCAGAGGGGTTATGTGCTGAGCATCTGGAGCCATATTATACGCAGGCACTACCCACTTAAACCTTCTCAGATGTTCTGAAATATCATGTTCATTGTACTTCAGCTTGTCCTTGAGGGAGAAAGCAACTAGAGGTACACCCTCCTCTTTTGACAGCATATTGAATCGCCCTGTACTTATAAGGCTATCACGTAAATATTTGGCATTTGTCCTGCAATTTTCCATGATTCTCTTGTATCCCTGCAGCAGTTGCACAGTTGGGTTTTTGTTAATTGGTTTTTCAAACATAAATTACCGATTAGTTTAACGATTTGTTTCATACCTCAAAGCCAAGGCGAATGAGTTGATAGTACTGAGCAATGACTTGACTTGCACCTGCATTAAATTGGGGCAAAATCAGACCCTCCCCTGAAGAATTAATCTATCAATATTATGTATTTACCCTTTTCATTAATGATAAAATACAATGAGTTTCTTCTCAGTTTTATAGTCATTGGAGATCTTGGCGAATCCATAGAACCCAGTTAAATTACTTTGTCAGGTTTTAACCTTTGATCTGTATTACTATTCAAAAGTGGCTGCCTGAATTTTTTCAGTTGTTCTCTGAAAATAATGCATTACATAAATGAACATGGATGGTACATCAGCTACATAATTCCTGTAATAAATTATATTATAACTTGCTCTGCCTCTAAATCTTGTTGAGAAAATTCTATTTCACAGATCCTAGTGGGTCTATAAAAAAAACATAAAATGCTTATTCTATTTCATTCTGAAGAAAATAACCTACCTTTAGAGAAATTAAGCGTGAAAGTTGGTTGATCAGCTCCAAGATAATTGATATGAAAAATAAGTTCTTCTGGAAGGTCTTGCTTGCCACGCCAAACAACCCATCCAATTCCAGCATAAACGAGTCCATATTTGTGCCCACTCACATTGATGCTCCTTACCAATGGCAGCCTGAAGTCCCACTCCAAATTTGGATACAGAAATGGTGCAATGAAGCCACCACTTGCAGCATCAACATGTATTGGAGTGTCCCACCTAAACATTCACATAATCACATTTGTGAGCAATACTCAAATTACTTCAACCACAATAAATTTCCTGGATAGATTTAGAAAACAACTAATTTGAGTTACTTCATACATTGTTTTATTGTTCTTCTCCATCAAAAGGTCATTTAGCAGTTTCACATCCTCAAATTCGCCATTATAAGTAGACCCTAAAATAGCAGCAACACAAATGGTGTTTTCATCTACCAATTCTACAGCTTTTTGAGGGTCCATAACATAATATCCTTCTGTCAGCTTCACCTCTTTTAGTTCTACCTCAAAATACCGAGCAAACTTCTCCCAACAGACCTGCAAAACAATGCCATAAACAACAATCAATTACCATTACCAAAAAATGCAGAGCACAGCTAATCAGTTTTAGATTGCAGGAAAACTCAAAACAGAGAAAAAAAAAAAAAAATAGTTAAAAGTTGAAACCTGGACATTGGAACCAGTCACAATATTTGGCTTGTCATAAGGCTTCCCTTGGGCTTTTCGCTTGTTTTGCCACTTGCGCTTGAATGCAAGGCCAGCTAGCATTATAGCCTCTGAAGATCCCACAGTCCCAACACCAATAGCTTGGTCTTTATCAGAAATAGGTGCATGGAACATTCGAGTTATTATATTCACACACCGGTTCTGAAGTTCCAATTCACAAAACAAATTAAACACCATCCCATCTCCACATCAATTCTATCCTCATACTGGCATACAGTCAATCCAAAGAGATTACCCAGATTGTATTTACAATAAAACAGAACACTTCTTTTCTGAAAATACAAAGACAAAGTTTAGAAGAGATCTATCAAGATAAAATTTCTAATGACTTTCTCCAAACCATTCATGAACCCCTTGTCATCACAACCTAATTGTCAAATGTAAATTACTAATCAAGTAACAATACATCCTTGTTGAATTGAAAATAAACAATGACCTGAAGCTCAGTGGTGACAGGGTACTCATCCATATCAACATAGTTCTTATTGATAGCTTCCATTATCAGCTTATCACACTCAGGCTCCATCCAGGTTGTGACAAAAGAGGCCAAATTAAGCCTCGGATTGCTATCAAGCATAAGCTCATCACTGATGATCTGATATGCAGCCTCCTTTGGAATTGATTTCTCAGGAAGCTCAAACCTGCAAATTAATTCAATAAAAGATCTTAAAACAACTTGAATTCAAACTGGGTATGACATATTTTGAGATCCAGCCATGTTATGAAAGAAAAACAATGCATACATACTTTGGTAGAGAATTCTGAAGATAACGGGAGGCAAACATAGAATCAATCTCACCATCTGAACAGCTTGTAGTTTCAGTGAGCGCCATTTTTCTTGTATAATACTATCAAAATGTATTCTATAAATTTAGAATGAAATATGGTTCTCTTGCAGTGAGGCTCAAACCAGAATTAAGCCTTCAAACTGTCTCCATTATTATGTCAGTTTATTTTAACAATTTATAGAGCCGAAAGGTCAGGGACTCTCTTATTATTCTGTATTCTTACCTTGGGGACTCCTAGATTCTGTTATTCTTAGCTTAGGGAGTTCTGAATTGTATTATTCTAGAGGGCCCTCCATTGTCTCCACGTTCTCCCTTCGTACTTCTTTAGATTGTGTCTCCATGTGACTTTTCTTTTGCTTGACGAAAAGATAAGGAAAATTTCTGATAAAACGTTATCTCGGTCCATCATGAATGATAGGAATAGTATAAACTCTTCCTTATGAATTCTTTCTTGCCCTAGAGGTAATACCGACTGTTTTGGATCCATGGATTGTTTTTAGGTTTAATGATTGATAGTTGTTGTGAAGTTATGGGATTACTTTGTCTAGGGGTTTAATTGAGGAAAACATGATCTTCACTTTGTAGTTCTTGAATAGTATTAGTAGACATCACCTCATTTTAGTTACATATTGATCTATGTGTTATTGCACAAACATGTACACCACTAGACATTAGCATGATAAAGTACAATCCCACGTTGAACTCCTTGTGTTATGTGTCATCCATACACCACTTAAAACCATGTTCCATAATTCCTAAATCATGAAGGTCATGTGCAACTCTTCACATCATATGCCAATTGCATAATGTCAAGGATCACAGTGCTATAATGTAAGGAAATTTGATTTAACCTCAAATATTCTTTGTTTTTTAAGTTAAATATTTCTAGTGCATTTCTCTAGGATAAAACTAATTTCATGAGTGAAATTTTTTACTACTATTTTACATACGAAAAAAGAAAAATAATACTAGAATATCTTAGAATATTTTGCACTTACAAAAAAAATTTCACTAAGCTAAAACATAGATGCTAAATGAGAATATTTATTTATTGAAAAAGAAACACAAATTTAAGAAATTGGATTCAAAATAATAAATAATAAGTAGAGAGAAACCTAGGGCCGAAATTTGGAAGCCATTGTCTAGTATGCTATTGTGATGCACAAACATTTGTGTGATGACTTGTTGTTTATACATCATGATGCAACACATAACTATGATAAAAAAATGTTTCCTCCCACAAATTTCACGACCAACTATACAATAGATAACAAGGACAACAAAGTAACAATCCAAATGATTCAAATTGATATGTGTTGGAAGAATAAGAGGTTTTTCATTGATATGTTTATTGGCAACATAAGCATGAGGTGTGAGTATAAGTTGTATAGTATGCAAGTACAATGTTGTCATTGATGTCAGCATTGTGTTGTGATATGAAGATCATGGTGCAGACCATTTTGTATAGATTGACCATGCATGAAGATGGTAATCTAGTTCTTATTTGCAAGAAGGTTTGATCTAGTGCAGATAGTTGAAGAGGAAATTTGGCTAAGTGTCAGAACAGGTACTTTAGTGTACAGAACAATCAGATAAAGAAGAATGATTCAGTGAAAAAGGTTGATCCAATAGAGAAGAAGAAAGATAATGTGCAAGATGACACTTTTCCGAATGTGGAAGAAAATGTTGCAGAATGTGTTACTAGTGAAGAGAACACTGCAGGGGAAGGTACTACAAGTGATACTCCTCTAGTAGGAGAAAATACAATTGTAGAAGTCAATTCTATAGAAGCACAAAAGGAGGATGCCCATATAGGACACAACTCCTCCTTCAAAACCATAGGTAAATGCACATATGATGCACAAGGGAATCTGAAGATGAATATGCCTCTAGATAGCTTTGATAAATTTGTGGATAATGAGAAAAAGGATGTGAATGCATCTGGTGTTGAAGAGAAGAAGGTTGATGAGACACTGGTCAATGTTGAGAGGAAAGATGAAGAAAAGGCTTTGGAGAAGAAGGTTGTAGAATATGATGCAAAGAGAGTTGGAGAATCTTTCGGTACCGAAGATTCATTGAAGAATTTGTTAAGTATGCAACTTCAATTTTAATCGATAGTATTTTCCCAGCTACTTCATCTTCCAATGTGATAGGGGCAGGTTGACATGGATAATATCTCTCCATTGCACAAGCTTTAACTAGGCAATGTGTTTCAATTCCATTGCTCGGAAGGAAATATTGCAAACTCATCAGAAGAGTGCAAAACTTATTGATGAAGTTGTAAAGATTCTATAGGAGAGCATACAAGTGTGAGAATTGACAATTCGTTATCAGATATGAAGAATTTAAAATTTTTGCTTGATTCATTTAAAGTGTATTCCAATGGTTTGAAACAAAAACTAGAGAAAGAGATAGATAAAAAGGTGAACAATAAGAGATTAATGGATCTAACAAATAAGTGTACCACCGCACACAATAAATTTTAGAATAGTCTCAAAGATGTACACGATTGCATGGAAAAAGAAAAAATGTTATTCCAATTTTGCATGAAATGGCTCAGCTCCACCAAAAGAATAAAGGATGAGATGGACTCCATTGAGTCCCAAATTGATAAGGCATCTAATGCTTATGATCCAACATAGGACATTGACGGGAGAACTAGGATTGTGATAGAGAATCTGCACAAGAAATTTTTCCAATTGAAAGTACAAAAGGAGAAGATAATTATATAGTTTGGTAATCACAGGGATCTGGTGAAGGCCAAATTCACACTATCTTTAGTGCTCTAATGAGTGCAGACAAAGCAACATTTAAGTTAAATCTAGTACCCAACACTCTGGATGATGGTGAAGAACTTCAAGTATAGATTTTGAGACTTAGAGTCATATGCTCGGCCTGGCTAAGAAGGGTTGGGAAGAAGGGAAGAAGGATTGGAAAAACACACCTTGAGAAGCTGCAGGTGTCTAATAGCTCTTCCAATTGATTATATTTCTTTTTATGCATTTCAATTTCTTGATCATATTTCACTATATATATGCAAATGTTATAAGAAAATTTTCTAGTGCAAGCTTTGATCCGGCTTAAATGGATAACACCCTTAGGCAGGGATTGCCAATTTTTTGAGTTTATTACTCTCTTGTAAGTATGTATGTAATCTAATAAATGAAAAATCGTGTAATTCATGAAAGGGGGAGCAAAGAATAGGATATATGTATGCACCCTTTGCCCTTGATGTCAAAGGGGGAGAGTAGCTTTGGGAGAATAGTTGAGACATGTTGCCATCAATGACAAAGGGGGAGATTGTTGGAAGAATAAGAAGTTTTCATTGATATTTTTATTGGCAACATGAGCATGAGGTATGAGTATAAGTTGTATAGTATGCAAGTACAATGTTATCATTGATGTCAACATTGTGTTGTGATACAAATACCATGGTGCAAACCATTTTGTATATCTTGACCATGCATGAAGATGATAATCCAGTACTTAGGTGCAAGAAGGTTTGATCTAGTGCAAGAAGTTGAAGAGTAAATTTGGTCAAGTGTCAGAACAGGTACTTCAGTGTATAGGACATCTAATAATTTGGTCTACATTGGTCCACCTTCAAGAATCTTCCTCTATCATTTTGGTGCAACTTTTTTGGATATTAGAAGAGTCTAAATCTAGACTTTAACATTGCTTTGGTCTCTGGTGAAGAAGTTATGAATGACAGTATATCAAATCTGGTAGTGATAGTGGTTACCAATACAGGGTGTATGTTTTAGTGAGTCTACACTTCACCCTGGAATAATATTTTGTCTTGTGTATTTGTGGAATTGTTTACATACATTTCAGTAGAGTATGTGCTCCAAGTGGCATGAATTTTGGAGGTTCGCATGTCTGTTTGTGGTTGAACAGTTGGTGAATTTTGATATTAGGTCACTATCGGTGTCGACCTAATATGATATGAGTATTACAGAGGTTATATAAGTGTTGATCTATTATAAAGGTGTTATTATAGGTCCACCCCAACCTATCTTATGTGTTACCTATTTGAATTAATGTGTGAGGTGTGTATGTTGAGTTGACAAGTTATATTTTGCATGTTACATCTAATTAGGCTAACCTAATTGATGTTTGAGGTTGAGATGGATATATATGTGAGATCATTTTCAATGTTTTGGATGCATGCATTTGATGATAAGTATTTTTGATGTGATTTGTGCAAAATTGATGCAAATGTGGAGCTGAGAACAGTGTTAAAAAAGAGATATGAAGTGTGTTGGCTTTGTATATTGAGCTTCAGTGGAACTATATTCCAGCATGTTGTAGATGCATTTGTAATAGTTCATTTTGGTAGTGTGCCACAACTCTCTTCTATATTTTATTCTTTCCTGTGGGAAGTCAGTCCACCTATAGTGAGAATTTTTGTAATATGTTGTAACAGGTTATAATGTATTGGGAGCTAATCCTCACCATGGTTTTTCTCTTTTGGGTTTTCCACATAAAAATCTGGTGTTCATGTGTGATGTGGTTTTGATGGTTGCTTTCATGCTTTCTCTTATTATTGCAAATTGATTATGCTATCTGAAATGAATGTTTAAATGTTTAAGTGGTTTCAAATAATATTGATTCACCCCCCCTTAGTATAAAAGATATTCAACAATATGTAAATGAAGAAATGTAATAAAATCTATACGTTTTTAAAAAGAAATAGAAATGAAAAGAGAAGGAGAAATAAATGAAAAACTTTGCACGGTTCAATATTTCCAAAATACTTGCAATTAAGGACAACGAAAATGGTCAGGGTAGCTTGCCTTCAGGTCAAGCCCCTATTTTGGTTTGTTGACCTCCATGGGCAACCAAGATATAACATAAATAAAAATTGTGTGCTCTTAGCCAATGTGTACCAAGGACTTAGAATAATGAAAATGAATAAAATCTATGAGCGTTAAATCATTGGTCTATGGGAAATAACACCATAGTGTATATGTGAGATTTAATCAAAGGAGGGGAATCAATAGTCATCAAGGTATTGGTAACAACCTGTTAGGTTGTAATTTTTTATACTAAATTTTTACTTTTTTTGCAATTGTATGCTCAAAAAATGATACTTAATAATTCATTTTCCCATAAAAGATTAACATTCATCTATCCATGTAGAACATGTATTCATTTTTCTAGATGCATGAATGTTATTCTTCTATTCATACAAGATAGGTATTCTTTCTTTACCTAGAGGTTTTGACTCATTGAGACAATTTACATCTCAATTCTTATTGATAGACTACTCTTCCCTATTGGAAAAACACTAGGGTCACCATCTATCAAGTCTTATAAAAATCCACTTCGTATCTCACCTCAAAATTTAGCACAAAGCCTCAAGGATATGTAAGAAGTTCAACCAAATCCTTTTTTAGTATACAATGTATCTTAATTTTATGTTTTAATTTCTTTAAATATGTTAACACAAGTTATTTTATCCAATTTTAGGAAGTACCAATCACACTTACAAAAACCTTACTACTTGGAACCTCCTTTGTTTACCCAAATTACTACATACTCATATCCATGGGATCAAGGTGTAACATATTTAGTTTTATTTTTGTCTAAGTTTTGATGTGAATTGTAAAGAGTGGGTACATAGTCCTTTTTCGGGCCCCTTTTCCCTAGACAATTCCTCTGCAAATACTACCCACTAAAGGAAGCACTAATTCATTAAGTTCTTTATTGTTTAGATTAAAAAAAATGTTAACTATTTTATCCTAAGTGCATACACCTGATTTTGAGTAAAAAAATTATTCAAAAACCTATGGTGATTATCTACTTCATGCTAACTATAATTATTTTATTTATCCAAATAAGATTTCCTATTCACTCAAACCTAAATAAAATGTGTCCTTATTACTCCATGGTGATTTAAAGGGATGAAACTATAAGCATCATTAATAACTATGTTAAGTTATAGATGTAATAGTTCAATCATGATGATTTAACCTATAAATATGAACTACATATCTAACATTAAATACAAAATAGGATGGTTTTTGTTTGCATAAGTCATTTACAATATTGAAAACTAAAAATGAAAAATAATGAATATTTCATAGAATTCTTGATAATGAATTTGGTCTAGTTTTTTATTAAGGTAAAAACAGGTTTTGAAGGGACCCGAAACCCTTTACAGCCAAATTTTGAATGGATCTAGAACCCTTTATCAGAAATTTGTCCTAACATATGGACCATGAAAGCATAGACAACCAAGGGTAAAAAAGACACCCACAACCAAAAACAAAGCTGCAAGAAGAACAGCCTGCAACCAGCCAAAAACTAGCCCACAACCAAGAACCATCAAGATTTACATTTAGAGCTACTCTTGTGGGAGTGGAGCGTCATGTCAAAAGAAGGCTTAAAGAGCTTAGCTTTCTTACCCTTAATAGAAATCCATCCCTCTTCCACTTGCATTTCCTTATCATGCCAATCCAACGCACCATTATCTTGAAAATGAATGCCTGCAACCACTATCATAGATATTTCATCAGTATTCCTCCCTACAGGCATGGCTTTATCAGAAAAGCCACTAGAATTGATAGCCAAAACGCTACCAGAAATGGCAGCCTGAGGTCCAGTCACTCTCTCATTAGGGGTTTCAACATGATAATCTTGCACAACATCAACAACCCCACCTTTTGTGATATTTGGAGAGGAAACCCCTAGACCCTGTGAATCCAACGCAACCAGCTCAGAAAAACTCTTGTGTTGCTCAGATTTCCTTACAACCGTATAATGTTGTTGAGAAGCACCTTTCCACCATGTAGTCTTCATTTCTTTTTTCTCAAACCCACATTGTGTAGCTGCATGACCTATTTTAAAGCATCTTCTACATCGGAAGGGAATCCCTTCATAGTCCAAAGATTGAACCCAAGAAACCTTAGAAGATTTAAGTAAAATCTCAGTAGGCAACCCTTTTGAAACATCCATTCCAACCAATATGCGGGAAAAGGTGGAGTGAAAAATATCAGAGGATTCATCACCCACCCATAAAAAATCTCCAAGGGCATCACCCACCCTCTAAAAGAGGATCATCCCATAAATGGAGGGGGAGATTAGGAAGCCGAACCCAAATCGGGATCTTATTAAATGTTTCAAAAGAAGGGCTGAAATTAGAATTCCAAGGCTAAATCATCAACAAAAATCTATCCTCCCAACTAAAAAAATGATCACATAAGATTTTATTTATATCTTGAGCATTCTCAAACTTAGCAACAAAAACCCCTTAGCCATGGGGAAAATATGAACTTAACAAGTAATTAAAGGTTCCCACTTTTTTGAAATCCAGGTGTGCAGCTGAGGGAGGCTAGGCCAAAAACCCCTAAATCGACAGATCACCCCATGTGAGGAGAAGACAGAAGCATTATGATCAATTTCCTCTGTCATCTCTTCTTTTAGATTAACAGAGATGGCATTTGCAACAAGAATGAACCCACCAAACGATAGTCTCCCTTGCCCTAATCTTGGTGCCCTTGTCGTCACCTTCACAGTCGGGCCTCTACTTTTAAAATTGTTGCGTCTTTTGCCCACCCCTGCTGCAAAGGAACCACCATTCTTCGCCGTTGCATTCTCATGCAGCATCGTCAAGACCTTGTCTCTGCCATGGAGATCTTTGTCGTCGGCGCCATTGCAAGTAGCTCGATCGCCGTAGTTTCCATCCCAACCTAATCCAGAAAAAATCCCCTTATAGTGAATTTGGTGTAGTTATATTCAATTAAAAAAAATCAATTAAACATGTTTCAAAAATTAAATTTAAAGATTAAAACAAATATTATTAAATGATATCACCTTTAAAAAGTATAAAAAAATAATGAGTAATTTTGTTCCCATATTTAACTTATAAATAATCTAATTATAAACAAGAAAATGGATTTTAATCTATAAAAATAAACTATAAGAATATCAATTAGATGAATATACTCAATTTTAAATAAAATAAGAGTATTGCTTCATAAAAAATATTATTCCTTCAACAAAATTTCATATTCTAACATGTGACTTTGTCCATATATTTATATATCTATATGACTCTATTAACTATTTTGCAAATAGGTCATAGATTACAGTTGTGGAACCACAATGTAAATATCCTTCTAATTAGGTGAAGATTTATGTGACTATGATGGGTACACACCTATTACCCTTATCTATGGTAACTCATAAAGGTTTGAGACTAATATTATGTAATAGTTTAAAAATTATATTTGAGTTTGATACAAAAGTTAGCATTCACAAATTTACTCATTGGTGAGCTTCCATTGTTAGACTTAATACTTTGTCATGATCAATTCTCAAGACCCATATTATAATATATAGCATGTGTAACATGCTAACCCTTCAATGCAATAAATATTTCTATATTTACACCATACGAGTAAGTAAATTAGGTAACAAGTCATTGCAATAAAGTTTTTCCTTCTTTATTGAGAATATAAGAACAAGATTCCATATCAAATTACAATAAAGATTCAATTTAATTACAATAACTTCATAAGTTACAACAATATAAGAATACATACATAGATCCAGTGAGCTTTAGAACAAATAGTTGTAAGACGGTCTAAGATCCTTCCTTTCAAATCTTGGTTCTTTTGTCACCTGTTGTGGAGGAGAAGCATCACTCAAGTGCTTTTCTGCCAACCATAGACTCATAATGCGGCCCCCCACACATCTATCATTCGATAGATGACCCTTCCCTTCGATGAAGATATTGGTAGAGTAATTGATAACAATAACCAATTGAGCATAGTGTTGTGTCCTACATAACTAGAACTTTTAATCCCACAATCTCTATCTAGCATGTAATACTGGATCACGGTGAACTGACAATGGAGCCAAAGGTCATCACACTGCTTTGGCCAAAGTGTTTCATTCAGTATGTTCTACTGAGGATCATCTATCACATACACTACTCAAGGCCGATTTGACTTAAGGTAATCTTAAGCTACACATAGGTATTTCTTTCAATGGATAGTTGGTCATCCCAGATAACCTACAACCATATTAATCTAAATGGAATAAACCTACTTAACTAGTAATTACACAAGCTAGGTATTTTTGTTCAATGGATTTTCCTTCATTTCAAAGATAACTTATATACTTGGATAACCCTACTTACTCGTAAGTGTTTAAACTCCCTCCCATACTGGATTATTATCTCTCCTAAGAGTAAACACAATCTTTCCTAGTTAAATCAATAACTTAGTTAATTACACCATATGTTCTTTTCATGTTCAATCATACCTAGTATATAATACCTATGATAAACACTCATCTCCTAATATGGATTACTTAAAAACATAATATGCAAATAGCATAATAGCTTCAACTTCCTTTTCAAAATAATCTACATACTCTAATGTATATATTGGAAAAGACATCTCAATCGTGCATGCAAGACACATCAATCAAAGTAAAATAACAAATAAGTAGAAATCCTCATGCATGTTATCGATTATCCAACTAAAGACAACAATGCAGCCCTCTCCAAAAACAATTAGCTTGATATTCAGCTTCTCACAAACACTCTATCTCACTTGTTGATAGCTTACTTTTCTCAAACAACAATGTTACCTCTTACTCACAATAGAACTCTCTCAATATCTCACTCATAAAATAAGACTAGTATGACTAGTATAACTCAGAAATAATGAACTGCAAAAGATGTATAATCTCTTGGGACATAATGTGTCCCTCATAAATGAATCAGTTCAACTATTTATATAGCCACCAAGAAACCACAAAGCCTATAGATTAGGCATGAAAGAGACAACAACAAACATGGAAAGTAGTACCACTATCACTCAATAGAAAGGTGGTGAATGAGTAAAAAATACTCAGCTTGCTTTACTAATAGATCGACCCATTTCATGATAGCAATATGAAGAATAAATCAACTTCCATGTGACTGAAATACAATCACAGAATTCTAATATAGGTGGACACAAAGGTGGGGCAATTTGCTATCTATTTCCTTTATATTTGGCACAATTTACTTAGTCAGCTTCCAAATTATGACAGAAGTTTTCCATCGACCCATGTGGTAAATGAATTGACATAAGCAGTTTAATACGTAAGACAAATTCAAGCATGGTATCATAAAAGGCATTGACCAAGTCAAGCATTCTACAACCAGCAATATCAAATGTAATGCTACACCATATATCACATACCATTTACTATGATAATCAGTTTCCACTAGTAGTCAAAATCTATTAAATTAGCTTCCATTGACATGGTCAATATTGACCTTCATTCCATAGTCTCTGTCGACTATAGCAGCCAGCATAATAAGCATTATAATTAGCTCTCATGATAATCAATTTTAGGCATATAAATCACCCTTCAAAATGGTAGTGACCTTATTTTGACTAAGTATGTATGACTTAATGTGTTTGGCTTTAAAAGTGTGGGTTAAGTGCTTAACATGTTTATATAACCATATGCATTGCCTCTCTTAAAAGGTTGCGACCTATCAAGCATTTAAACCCTCTTCAAAACATTCATTTTATAAAATGATATGTATTTACAAATATATAAGACAGTCACTGAGAAATTTATATATGCATGTAATACATATTATATATATAAATATATATATACACACCTCTATATAATCATTATGCTTACATGTATATATATGTATTCCCATATATATACACAAAAGAACAGTAAAAATGTTGCCACACATATATACTTTTACATATATATGCAAGATAGTATTATTATATATATCATCGAATATATATATACATACATACTCCTTATGCATGCTTATGTATACATGTATTTATGTATATAACTTATATATAAATATACATTCAATTGTTTTGTCAAGCACATACACATGTATATATTCCTATTCTCATTGATACATACATTCATTAAGTATATATATTCACATATATGTAATTGATCCCTCAAGTGAGTTTTTTTGTAAGTATTCTTACTTACATGTATGTGCATATGAATGTGCTCTAACATACAGATCAATGTATGTATATACTCATATGCATGTATACTTTTGATGTAAATATGTATCGATAGAAGGCTCAAAGATACACAACATCATAATTTATATACATATATACATATGTCGTCATACCGGTTTGGACATCCCATTATATCCATCGTACATGTGTGTCATCATATGCATACATATGCATGTATGAACATATCCAAACACTCATTCAACCACACAAACAAACACAATAGGATAAGGAAGGTTTCAAAAGCTCAAGCCGATAAACATCACCCAATAATGCACTCGATAGTAAACAAGACCTTTACTAATGCAGATATTTCAAACTAGGAATGACTTACCAACTTCCCACTTCTATTTCTAGACTCAACCAACTACTGTGGTGTGTATATAATCAGATAACATTCATATTGATAACAAGGCATGAGCACAATTTATTCATTTTCAGAATTCACATTTTACCCTACATAGTAATAGTAAATAGTAATTACACAACTGGGGTGTAACATACTTCCCCCCTTGTGAATCATCATCCCTGATGATCTATATCCTTTTAACATAAAATTAAATTCAAATAAACTTTTACTTACCATTCTCAAGATACGTAAGATTTATAAAACATTCATCCTATGTAGCATCTCTCCTTGCAACCTTGCCCTTTTTGGACCTTTTTTAGAGTGCCCTCACTATCACATAGGGAAATATTGTATGCCTTACACATAATTACTCTCCCAAAGAGCTTTATTACACTATCATATATACACATCCTAGATACAATAGTAGCTATACATGACCTCAAAAACATAGTGATCGAAAATCATTGGCCCGTGAACTTATGCTTAGTGTAATCCAAATAGATAAGGAATATTGATGCATTGTACACTACACCATGGGTCCCATCCTTCCCCTTTGGTATTTACACTTTTAGAAAACTCATAAATCGAGTCTGTCTATCACTTACACATCCATTTTCTTTGCCATAAAGTACTTTTCTTGATTACTTGTCCATCTTGAGCATAAAATTTCTCTTGAACATAGGTCTATCAAATTCTGACATTGCTTCATACTTAATCTTTGTATCAACAAATTTTCATTGATCTCTTCGATCTATTACTCATTTTTTACATTCTATCAATTCTATGGTTAAATATAAGCCTATTTCAGCTTGACATATTTTTCAACCTTTCCTTCCATATAATGGTCCAAACCTCAATTTTAGAAGTTTTATAAATCATTCAAGATTTAGTATACTATTTTTTCCTATTTGGGCTATAATATTATACTATGTATTTGTTCAATTGAATGTCTCATAGTATGATCATGGTTTACACAACCCTGTCATTATTTGCTCATTCAAAACTAAAATAACCTTCTCAGGAATACTAAGCAACTATTTCTCACAATATATTTAGAACCAAAATCCTATAAACCAATTTTCCAAATAGGGTTGGTTACTTTGGTGAGTTTGTCCACTAGAACGTTATGTCAATTTTACCAACATATAGAAATTGATTTATCTTGTGTTCTACAACTTTCCCTTTGGATTCTCAAGAGAGTATACATGTCCTACTGAAGATGATATCTAGTCTTCATTTCTTAGCATACTAGACATTGTCTTGCCACATTATGTGCAACCTCTTACTCTATCTTTTCCTAGGTTATAGTGGATCCTCATCTAACAATTCCCTTTGTCATTCTGATGTCAGAACTCTAACATTAATTTCCTCATTTCATTCTCGTTTCTTCCAAAATTTTGGGTACATAGGTTCTTTTATATCTAGAATAATAGTCTATTCATTGACTAAGTGAAAACTTATTTTACAATCTCACACCTCCTTTAATTCAAAGTAATAATGGTTAGGATTTTTTGTGGAGATAAATTCCATTTATCTTAGGACATCCATACCATGGATTTCTTCTGTCCTTGGATTATTTTCAAAGATGTGATCCATCTTTCAACTCAATCTAATTTTCCTGATAAAAAATGGTACTAATTTTGAGTATTAATCCTTGTTCAATCATGCTGGTCCTTAGAAGATATCAAACTTAGTTGCATATCTAATTGCCAAGCACAAATGTTTCTTGTTAGCTCCATTAATTCTATTAATCATATAGGAGATTCCCAACTTTGATATATCCTATTTGAGCACAAGTAACAATCCTAGTGTTCTACTTAGTAAAATTTTCAAAATTTCACGCTAAATGAAAATTCTATGATGTCCTAACATAACAATAGATGCTTCCCTTTGAGAGAGTATCCATTTTAATAAAAGAGCCAATCAAAGTAGAGTCATGTCAACAATATGACTTCCTTTCAAGAGTGTAAAGTAATTAACCAAGTAGCTACTTTAACTCACTAGGCATCTCACCTATGTTTCCATTCATATAGAGTTTCATAAGCTCAAGTGATTTACACATTCACATGGGTGAATCTCAATCTCAATATTCCCTTCCAATTCTTGGAATAGAGTTCTCAATTGACGACTAGTCCAATGTTATAGGTTTCTCTACCCCTATATGTTCTAATCAAGACCCTATGTACAACTCAACCAAATAAGTTATTCCCAACTTATAGGTGTTAATAAGTAGTCTAGTACATAACCCAACTCAATAGGTTTAATATTAAGGTCTCTCTTTTTTATTCGAATTAAGTTCTCATCCCAATTAGGTTATTCTAAACCTAGGGTTTTATTCAAGTATAAAGTATGATCAAATAATCATTCTCATAAAGAGATTTTTGATGTGGTTTACATAATGTCACATCCTACCTTATCTTTCACTCCATCTCTATGGCTTTATAGCTACCTTATCATCCCCAGGTCTCCTAGTATAGTAAGCTATAATGTCAATTCACTTCACTACATGGATATATTTCATAATATATAGTATTACTACTTATATAAAGAAATAGCATCATTATCTAAATCCCCCATATAAGGTATATAGGAGTGTAGAGACACTTTCCTCCAATTCATGAGTAACCTAGAGCTTCCTTTTCCAATCCCATAGACAATGATCTTCCCTATCATGATTAAATTATCTACCTATCCTTTTCTAAGTCATCCATGATAATATCATTTGATCTTCCAATCAGATAATTATAAGGTATGGGATGATAATATGTCATAATCCTTGACCTTTCCTTTTATCTTTCTTTGAAAATCCCCATACCTTTTTCATTTCTTATTAGTCAAAAAATGTATGACTCAATTGACATCATGACTATCGAAGAAGTCATTAGTTCTTCCAATTTGAAAAAATATCTACTTTTTTCATTGGGTGGGGTACTTAAATCGAGTCAGTCCAATCTCTTCCTTCCCCCCTTAGTGTTTTCACATCTTTCAATCTACTCAAAGTTGAACTCCTAGCAATACTTGCTTCTTTGAAAGGATTTTTCATTCCTTGTTGTTGGATTTCTATTACCTTTTCTTGCCTCAATGGTATACTTTGAATATACTTTTCCTAAAGTTAGATTCATCATTGATTTCTAATCCTATAATTCAATATTTTGGATCATCCAATAGGAGATCTAGAATGAATAATCAGCAACTTAGAAGTTAAGAGGCACACTAATATTCCCATTTTCTTTCCAATATTCTTTTTGGTGGAGGAATATCCATGCTCACAAGCTTCTTTTGTTGATATTCTTTTCATCTTAGAACGTTGTTTTCCTTGCAACTTCTATTGTTTTGACACATAGTGCCATATTATATTCCCTTTCCTTTTGGAACCTCTAAATGAATGCTGATTTTCGCAAGCATGTTGGTGAGTTAAGCTTATACTCCAACCAATCTATGTACCATCCAAACCTTTGGTCAGACCAACCTGCTTTACCACTTTAGGTTTCTTTCTCACATTCACCTTTCCATGTGTCTTTGTTCCAACTCTTTGGTAACTTATTCTCTCATAACCATTAGAGATACCAAAGTTGTTTGGTTCCCTTCTCCTCATTTAATCAAAACTCTAATAATCTCATCGATTTTGGTTGGTGGAACCATGCCCATGTCGTTGATTATTTCTTTCTAACCATTCTAGTCTTTTCTCTTTTCCTAAGTACTAACTCTATTCTTGCAAGATCTTATCCTTTATACAAGAAATATATTTTTGTAAAGAGTTCTCCATCCTCGTGGATACCTCATTCATTGATTTTCTACTTCAATCTAATTTATGTCGACTTTGTATACACATAGATTCATAGTGTTTTCATTAAATCCAAAAATTCTTGACTCTTTACAACTATATTTTGCTACTATTAAGGGGTTATCTCATTTCTTCACATCCCCTTAGAGTCATATAAATATTTCATAGGATAAAGGTATATATTGGTTATTCTCCCTAACCTTCCTACATAACCCGATTGCATAATCTTATGCAATCCCAGGCAATATCATAAGTTGTTGGTTTAGGAGTTCCTACTCTAGGGATGAATCTTAACTAGTCCCAAATTTATACAAATTTTCATTAATTCTCATTTTCCTTTTTACTTCCCTATGTTCTTATCTCTTGCCATTGTGGCACAATAACTTTTCAATCATTATCTTTTGATAAGGTTTACGCATTGTTGCATAATAAGCTAATAGGTTTAAGTGTAGAACCTAGTAGCTCTAATGCCACATGTAACATGCTAACCCTTCAATGCAATAAATCTTTCTAAATTTACACCATACGAGTAAGTAAATTAGCTAACAAGTCATTGCAATAAATTTTGTCCTTCTTTATTGAGAATATATGAACAAGATGCCATATCAAATTACAATAAAGATTCCATTTCATTACAATAACTTCACAAGTGACAACAATACAAGAATACATACATTTACATACATAGCTCCAATAAGCTTTAGAAAAAATAGTTTTAAGATGGTCCAAGATCCTTCCTTTCAAATCTTGGTTCTTTTGTCGCTTGTTGTGGAGGAGAAGCATCACTCAAGCACTTTTCTGCCAACCACAGACTCATAATGTGATCCCCTACACATCTATCATTTGATAGATGGCCCTTCCCTTTGATGAAGATATTGGTAGAGTAACCGATAATGGCAACCAACTAAGCATAGTGTTGTGTCCTACATAACTAGAACTTGTAATCCCACAATCTTTGTCTAGCATGTAATATTGGATCATGGTGAACTGATAGTGGAGCCAAAGGTCATCTCACTACTTTGGGCAAAGTGTTTCATTTAGTATGTTTTACTGGGGGTCATCTATCACATACATTACTCAGGGCTGATTTGACTTAAGCCTATCTTAAGCTATTCATAGGTATTTCCTTCAATAGATAGTTGTTCATCCCAGATAACCTACAACCATATTAATCTAAATGGAATAAACCTACATAACTAGTAAGTACACAAGCTAGGTATTTCGATTCAATGGATAGTCCTTCATTCCAAAAATAACCTATATACTTGGATAAACCTACTTACTCGTAAGTATTTAAACTCCCTCCCATACTGGATTATCTCTCCTAGGAGCAAACACAAGCTTTCCTAGTTAAATCAATAACTTAACTAATTACACCATATGTGCTTTTCATTTTCAATCATACCTAGTATATAATACCTATGATAAACACTCACCTCCTCCTATGGAGTACTTAAAAACATAATATGCAAACAACATAATAGCTTCAACTTCATTTTCAAAATAATCTACATACTCTAATGTATATATTGGGAAATACATCTCAATCATGCATGCAAGACATATCAATCAAAGTAAAATAACAAAGAATTAGAGATCATCTTGCATGTTATTGCTTATTCAACTAAATACAGCAATGCAACCCTCTCCAACGGAAATTAGCTTGATAGTCAGCTTCTCACAAACACGCTATCTCATTTGTTGATAGCTTACTTTTCTAAAACAGCAATGTTACCTCTTACTCACAATAGAACTCTCTCAATATCTCTCATAAAATAAGACTAGTATGACTGGTAACTCAAAATTAATGAATTGAAAAAGATGTGTAATCTCTTGGAAAAGAATGTGTCCCTCACAAATGAATCCGTTCAACTATTTATAGAGCAACCAAGCAACCACAAAGCCTATAGATTAGGCATGAAAGAGACAACAACAAACATGCAAAGCAACACCACTATCACTCAATAGAAAGGTGGCCAATGAGCAAAAAAATACTCAGCTTGCTTTACTAACAGATCGACCCATTTCATGATAGCAATATGAAGAATAAATCAACTTCCATGTGATTGAAATACAACTATAGAATTTTAATATAGGTGGACACAAAGGTGTCATGATTTTCTATCCATTTCCTTCATATTTTTCACAATTGTACTTAGTCAACTTCCAAATTATGACAACAGGTTTCCATCGACCCATCTGGTAAACGAATCGACATAAGAATTTTAATACATATGACAATTCAAGCATGGTCTCATAAAAGGCATCAACCAAGTCAAGCATTCTACAACCAACAATATCAAATGTAATGCTACACCATATATTGCGTGCCATTTACTATGATAATTGGTTTCCACTAGTAGTCAAAAGCTATTAAATCAGTTTCCATTGACATGGTCAATATCGACCTTCATTCCATAGTCTTTATCGACTATGACAACCAACGTAATAAGCATTATAATCAGCTCTCATGATAATCAATTTCAGGCATATAAATTGCCCTTCAAAATTGTAGTGACCTTCTTGTTTTGACTAAATCTATATGACTTAATACATTTGGCTTTGAAAGTGTGGGTTAAGCACTTAACATGATTATATAAGGGTATGTGCAGGATCATGATGGGCCAAAAAGTGGCAATGAGAAAAAATCACGTTTTGGATCGGCTAAAAAATGCGGAAATGTTGAGTTGACTTTTCTAGGTTCGGGTGTCAGTACATTTACCCAAACCAAAAACCAAACCTAGTTTCCACAAATCGAATATCTGATCCAAATCGGATATTCGATTTCTGGAAACTGTATATAAAAAAACAACCGACTCTTTAACTTCATTTCTCATAGTTTGACGTGGGCGCAAAAGGAAAAACCCAAATCCGATATCTGCTTTGATCAGATATCCGATTTCAAAGGTATGTATTTAGTTTTTTCAATCTTGTAATTGATTTTTCAAGTAGATTCTCTTAAGTTTAAGTAGGTTTTATTAAATTTTTTTCAAAATAGGGTTTTTTATTGATTTCTTTTTAAAACTAGAGTTTAAATTGATTTTTAATTAAAACTTAATGTTTTGAAATGGATCTTAATTAAAAATTAGTGTTGTTGATGTATTTTTATCAAAAATAAGAGTTTGTTATTGATTTTTGTGAAAAAGTATGGTTTTTTTTGGATTTTTATTAAAAACTAGGGTTTTTTTACAATAATTTCATTTATATTGTGTAATTTCAATTAGTTTAATTAGTTTTTAACTTTAATCAGGTATTATGGCTGTGAATGAAAATCCATAAATGCCAAACGCTCCACCACCTCCACAGCCACCAATTGAAGACTTAATTGGTGAAAAATTGGGGCAATTGAGGGGCATTTGTGAAATTTATCAGACAATGCATCAATTGAGAGATATGACAAACACATTGAAGGAAATAATTAAAAATATAGAAACCCTCTCCACCCAACATAATTCCTTTTATTCTTGGCAAGAAGACATGAGGGAATATTATCGATGTGGATTGTCTTACGATGATGTGAAAGATCTCCAAATAACCAAAGCCCAAATAGCCTCCTTATTCATTGACCCCTGTACCGGTTTTCCAGTGAATGTTAATAAAACAAAACTTTCCATAAAATGGTGCATGCATAGGGACATTGTAGCTAACTTTTGGGATCGTTGGTGTATGGTTTTTGATAAACCACCGAACAATAATTTTGACATACCATTTTACTTTATTAAAAAATTATATGTTGAGTTTGTGTTAGGGCATGTCAATTACTTTGACATTAAACCCTTACAGGGCGTCGGTGGAGGTATGCCCCAGGATAGACCAGGGGCAGTTAGAGTAGTCCCACGCCCAAATGTTCCCCTTCCTCCCCTTCCTCCACCACCTCCAATATATCATCCAAAGATTATTCAGGATGCATCCACACAGACTATTCAGGCTATTCACTCTTTGAGTGGTCATTTGGTTTTGCATGCTTCTATAGTAGCTCAGCCACATTTCGGTGATGTTGGCAAAGGCTCGAGTGCTATTGCATCATCCTCCTCAGGTCCACATATTTGTGTGCCACATACTTGCACTATGTGCCACCAGATATGCTTGGGTCCTCTTGTACAGCCCGTTGAACATCCCTTGGACACTTTTGATTATGACCTCCATGATGTGGACATTATAGATCAGTTGCAGGGGAGTGGAGCACACCCTATAGAATCCTCTCCTACTAGAGAGGGAGATGTTGGAATAGTGACACAGGTAAGATTTAAGTTGTAATTTCATAACTTGCATTTGTTTTTAAATGAATATTAATAAGAGATAGTGTCAAGTACTAATATTTATTTACATGGTCTATTTAACAGTTGATGTTTGACGAGGAGCTCACACGGGTGACTGATAGAACCCTTAGGGCCATTTCATTTGGCTTGGACACGCACATAGTATATATTTTCGCACTCACTCGTTTAAATTTAATATTATATACTTTCTTGTCATTTGAATTGTCATTAATGAAATTATATAATAATTTATATATTTATCTTGTTTTCCTCCTGTAGGAAATACCTAGTGCGAGTGAGGTGTAGCATCGTCTAGACTATGGAGGAAAAAATCTAGATAAGGGGAAGGTAACTGAACTCAAATTGGATTGAATTAATATTTTTAAGATCTTATATTGATTATACATGCGTTGACATAGATTGGTAGTTTCATATGTAGTTGTCAATTTTATGTACAAGCAATTATGAGCTATACAAATATGATGACAAGGGACACACCGCCTAAAGGATTAGTTATTGGAACACCTCAAGGAGGAGGTGTTGAAACACCTCAAGGAGGAGGTAAAGAGGTATGTGCTTATTTTATTTTGTGTTTGGTAAATAAGTTCCTATTATCAATAATCGTATGCTAACTTGGATCAATTTTATGTTTTTGTTCACATATATAGATTGGCATTTCAAAAGTTGATTTGGTATATTCTAGGACTCCTGACCCTTTGTAGAGACGTATATTTCAGTTAATCAAGATTTCAATTTTAGAGTTCAATTAAAATTCAATGTATATTGATTTTGATGTTAATTATTCGATTTTAAATTATATAGTATAACTAATCTCAATTGTGGTTTGAATTTTTCTTGTGCAGCTACCTTCAAAGCCAATGAGTGCTTCAAAGAGGCTCCATTTTGATGATCCACCAGTAGTTTAGGATGAGATAGACATTTTGGCATGTAAATTTTGAATACATATTGAGATGGCATATGCCACATTTTGTAAGACTTTGTTTGAGTTGGCGTCAATGCCATTTTTGTATATGGAAATACACTTGATTATTGGATAATTTGATATATAAAAGTTGACAATCGAAATTTAATTTGTTCCTCATGTGCACGATTCAACTCTTTGAAAATTTTATCTTGAGCAATGGTTAAATATCAATGTACAATAGCTTAAAACTGAATAGTTATATTATGTAGTTTATATTTATATCGCTGATTACATTGCATTACACATCTTTCAAACTCAAATCATTAATTCACATTGCATAACTAACAACTAAATGTTCATAGATGAAAAAAATTCAATTACAATATAGTTCTTACAAAGTCAACCTAAGTAGTTATGCAATTACTTCACATTGCATAACTAAAAACTATGAGCAGTTGTCAATTGCATTTGTTTATCATTGAATTCTATGAGACCACATTTCTTTGAAGCTTTTTTTCAAATAGTCCACTGCCTTATCTATGCTACCATATTTTTCATACATGATAGCGATCACATTAAGCTGAAATAAATTAAATGATAGCCTATGGCTATTTAATTTATACTCATTTTATTTAAATGGATGAGGCCGACCTTCCTTGATATTATTTTGTAATTTATTATTTTCAAGAGAAGGCCGACCTCCTTGAAGAGTCGCCTTATTTTGTATAAATACGAGGTGATGTTGTTCATTTTCTCAATCAAGTTCATTCAGCATAATTTGCAATCCAAGCAAAATTTTGCACTTGAGTAGCAACTCTTCATCTTGCAACAACAGGCCAATTTCAATGAGATGCATATTTGATTGTATCTTTGTATCTACGAGAGGTGCTATTATTCATTGTATCAAATTCAGCCATGAGCTAGGCCTAAGTTGTAAGCAAATTTCTTGTTGTGTTTATTGTCTTATGTGTTTCATTTTTTGAGTGCTTTTAGTTGTATTATCTGATCTATAAGTTGAAGACAGTGAGAGAAATGGTCATATTGTTGATGACAAAGATTTGACCATGTTGGCTCTTAATGGTCTTCCTTCATCTTGGGACTCTTACATTCAAGGAATCAGCGTGAGATCGAAACTTCCCAAGTTTGATTGGTTGAGGGCTGACTGTATTCAAGAGGAGTCAAGGTTGGTTGCGAGAGGTATTGGACGAAGCCCTACAAATGAAGACATTCATGTTCTTTCCGCTCAATCCTCGAAGAAGGAAGGAAAAGGAGGAAAGAAAAGATGCTTCAAGAGGAATGGAGATAAAGGGTCAGATGGTGCTCTTGCATTCAAGAACAAGTGGTACCTCTATCGTGTTTACTCGGATACGATTTGCTCAAAGTTAGTCAACTTGGATTTAACATTGGTAGCTCCGCAAACCTATTCAGAATACAGTGATCTGAAGAGGATATCCCTAAATATCTACAGAGGTGTAAAGTTGCAAAGTGGTGCAACTTTGATTCTCGAACTCGTACGACCCAACAAACTGTTCCAACACGTCTGGATGGGTATGTTTATGCTAGGTATGGTTCTCTTTTTCACCCAAATACGTCGAATCACTCTGAGCTGCATTGGAGCGACGTTTTCCCTTAAGAGTCCAAAGTGCTAAAAGACAACAATCTTTGATGAACTATTTCTCAAAAACTGTGATGCTTATAGACTCTTCGTCTGAGGATATGGGATCGTGTTGAGACCATCTACAATAACCTCTCTCGGTTTTTGCTATCTCGAAGGCGTTTTCCCGTGGTGATGAGTTTTTAGTTGAGGGAAAAGTTGCGAGATGCAAGTAGTGTAAAGTTGCAAAATGGTGCAACTTTTATTCTCAAACTCGTACGACCCAACGGACTGTTCCAACAAGTCTGGATAGGTATGTTTATGCTAGGTATGGTTCTCTCTTGCACCCAAATAAGTTGAACCGCTCTGAGCTACATTGGAGCGGCGTTTTCCCTTATGAGTCCAAAGTGCTAAAAGGCAGCAAATTTTGACGGACTATTTCTTGGAAACCATGATGCTTACAGACTCTTCGTTTGAGGATATGGGATCGTGTGGAGACCATCTACAATAACCTCTCTCGATTTTTGCTATCTTGAAGGTTTTTTCCAGTGGTGATGAGTTTTCAGTTGAGGGAAAAGTTGTCAGATGCAAGTAGTGTAAAGTTGCAAAGTGGTGCAACTTTCTCTCTTGCACCCAAATAAGCTGAATCACTCTGAGCTGCATTGGAGCGGTGTTTTCCCTTAAGAGTGCAAAGTGCTAAAAGATAGCAAACTTTGACGGAATATTTCTCAGAAACCGTAATTCTTATAGACTCTTCGTCTAAGGATATGGGATCATGTTGAGACCATCTACAATCAGCTCTCTTATTTTTTGCTATCTCGAAGGCGTTTTCCCATGGTGATGAGTTTTAAGTTGAGGAAAAAGTTGCCAAATGCAAGCAGTGTAAAGTTGCAAAGTGGTGCAACTTTCATTCTCAAACTCGTAAGACCCAACGAATTATTCCAACATGTCCGTATGGGTATTTTTATGCTAGGTATGGTTCTCTTTTGCACCCAAATATGCTGAATCGCTCTGAGCTGCATTGGAGAAACATTTTCCCTTAAGAGTCTAAAGGGCTAAAAGGCAAAAAACTTTGACGGACTATTTCTCAGAAACCGTGATGCTTACAGAATTTTCATCTCAGGATATGGGATCATGTTGAGACCATATACAATAACCTCTCTCAGTTTTTGCTATGTCAAAGGCATTTTCCCATGGTGATGAGTTTTTAGTTGAGGGAAAAGTTGCCAGATGCAAGTAGTGTAAAGTTGCAAAGTGGTGCAACTTATATTCTCGAACTCGTACGACCCAACAGCCTATTCCAACACATCTGGATGGGTACGTTTATGCTAGGTATGGTTCTCTCTTGCACCTAGATACTTTGAATCGCTCTGAGCTGCATTGGAGCGGCGTTTTCCCTTAAGAGTCTAAAGTGCTAAAAGGCAGCAAACTTTGACAGACTATTTCTCAAAAACCGTATTGCTTACAGACTCTTCATCTGAGGATATGGGATCATGTTGAGACCATCTAGAATAACCTCTCTTGATTTTTGCTATCTGGAAGGCGTTTACCCATGGTGATGAGTTTTCAATTGAGGGAAAAGTTGCCAGATGCAAGTAGTGTAAAGTTGCAAAGTGGTGCAACTTTCATTCTTGAACTTGTAAGACCCATGGACTATTCCAACACATCCGAATGGGTACTTTTATGATAGGTATGGTTCTCTTTTGCACCCAAATACATCGAATCACTCTGAGCTGCATTGGAGCGACGTTTTCCCTTAAGAGTCCAAAGTGCTAAAAGGTAGCAAACTTTGACGGACTATTTCTAAGAAACCGTGATGCTTACAGACTCTTCGTCTGAGGATATGGGATCTTGTTGAGACCATCTACAATAACCTCTCTTGGTTTTTGCTATCTCAAAGGCATTTTCCCGTGGTGATGAGTTTTCAGTTGAGAGAAAAGTTGCCAGATGCAAGTAGTGTAAAGTTGCAAAGTGGTGCAACTTTCATTCTCGAACTTGTACAACCTAATGGACTGTTCCAACATGTCCAGATGGGTACGTTTATGCAAGGTATGGTTCTCTCTTGCACTCAAATACGCCAAATCACTCCGAGCTGCATTGGAGAGGCATTTTTCTTTAAGAGTCCAAAGTGCTAAAAGGCAATAAACTTTGATGGACTATTTCTCAGAAACCACAATTCCTACAAACTCTTCATTTGAGGATATGGGATCATGTTGAGATCATCTACAATAACCTGTCTCAGTTTTTGCTATCTCGAAGGTGTTTTCCCATGGTGATGAGTTTTTAGTTGAGGGAAAAGTTGCCAAATGCAAGTAATGTAAAGTTGCAAAGTGGTGTAACTTTGATTCTCGAACTCGTACGACCCAACAGACTGTTCCAACATGGATGAGTACGTTAACGCTAGATATGGTTCTCTTTTGCACCCAAATACGTCGAATGGCTTCGAGCTACACTGGATCGACGTTTTCCCTTAAGAGTCCAAAGTACTAAAAGATAGAAATCTTTGACGAACTATTTATCATAAACTGTGATGCTTACAGACTCTTCGTCTGAGGATATGGGATCGTGTTGAGACCATCTATAATAACCTCTCTCGGTTTTTTCTATCTTGAAGGCATTTTCCCGTGGTGATGAGTTTTTAGTTGAGGAAAAAGTTGCCAGATGCAAGTAGTGTAAAGTTGCAAAGTGGTGCAACTTTCTTTCTCAAACTCATACGACCCAATGGAATGTTCCAACACGTCTAGATGGGTACGTTTACGTTAGGTATATTTCTCTCTTGCACCCAAATAAGTTGAATCGCTTTGAGCTACATTGGAGTGGCGTTTTCCCTTAAGAGTCCAAAGTGCTAAAAGATAGCAAACTTTGATAGACTATTTCTTAGAAACCCTGATGCTTACAGACTCCTCGTTTGAGGATATGGGATCGTGTGGAGACCATCTACAATAACCTCTCTCGGTTTTTGCTATCTAGAAGGTGTTTTCCAATGGTGATGAGTTTTCAATTGAGGGAAAAGTTGTCAGATGCAAGTAGTGTAAAGTTGCAAAGTGGTGCAACTTTCATTTTCGAACTCGTACGACACAATGGACTATTCCAACACATCTGGATGGGTACGTTTACACTAGGTATGGTTCTCTCTTGCACCCAAATACACTGAATCACTCTGAGCTGCGTCGGAGCGGCGTTTTCCCTTAACAGTCCAAAGTGTTAAAGATAGCAAACTTTGACAGAATATTTCTCGAAAATTGTAATTCTTATAGACTCTTCGTCTAAGGATATGGGATCATGTTGAGACCATCTACAATAACCTCTCTCAATTTTTGCTATCTCGAAGGAATTTTCCCGTGGTGATGAGTTTTAAGTTGAAGAAAAAGTTGCCAAATGCAAGCAATGTAAAGTTGCAAAGTGGTGCAACTTTCATTCTCGAACTCGTACGACCCAACGAAATATTCCAACATGTCCGTATGGGTATTTTTATGCTAGTTATGGTTCTCTTTTGCACCCAAATATGTTGAATCACTTTGAGCTGCATTGGAGAAACGTTTTCCCTTAAGAGGCCAAAGGGCTAAAAGGCAAAAAACTTTGACGGACTATTTCTCGGAAACCCTGATGCTTACAGAATCTTCGTCTAAGGATATGGGATCGTGTTGAGACCATATACAATAACCTCTCTCAGTTTTTTCTATCTCAAAGGCATTTTCCCGTGGTGATGAGTTTTCAGTTGAGGGAAAAGTTGCCAGATGCAAGTAGTGTAAAGTTGCAAAGTGGTGCAACTTTAATTCTCGAACTCGTACGACCCAACGGACTGTTCCAATACATCACGATGGGTACGTTTACGCTAGGTATGGTTCTCTCTTGCACCCAAATACGCCAAATTGCTGTGAGCTACATTGGAGCGACGTTTTCCCTTAAGAGTCCAAAGTGCTAAAAGGCAGCAAACTTTGATGGACTATTTCTCAGAAATCGTGATGCTTACAGACTCTTCGTCTGAGGATATGGGATCATGTTGAGACCATTAGAATAACTTGTCTCGGTTTTCGCAATCTGGAAGGCATTTTCCCATGGTGATGAGTTTTCAGTTTAGGGAAAAGTTGCCAGATGCAAGTAGTGTAAAGATGCAAAGTGGTGTAACTTTGATTCTCGAACTCGTACGACCCAACAAACTATTCCAACACGTCCGGATGGGTATGTTTATGCTAGGTATGGTTCTCTTTTGCACCCAAATACGTCGAATCGCTCCGAGCTGCATTGGAGCGACGTTTTCCCTTAAGAGTCCAAAGTGCTAAAAGACTGCAATCTTTGACGAACTATTTCTCAGAAACTATGATGCTTACAGACTCTTCGCCTAAGGATATGGGATCGTGTTGAGATCATCTACAATAACCTCTCTCGGTTCTTGCTATCTCGAAGGCATTTTCCCATGGTGATGAGTTTTTAGTTGAGAGAAAAGTTGTCAGATGCAAGTAGTGTAAAGTTGCAAAGTGGTGCAACTTTCATTCTCAAACTCGTACGACCCAATGGACTGTTCCAACATGTATGGATGGGTACTTTTACGCTAGGTATGGTTCTCTCTTGCACCCAAATCAGCTAAATCGCTCTGAGCTACATTGGAGTGGGGTTTTCCCTTAAGAGTCCAAAGTGCTAAAAGGCAACAAAATTTGACAAACTATTTCTTGGAAACCATGATGCTTACAGACTCTTTATTTCAGGATATGGGATCGTGTGAAGACCATCTACAATAACCTCTCTCAATTTTTGCTATCTCAAAGGTGTTTTCCAGTGGAGATGAGTTTTCAGTTGAGGGAAAAGTTGTCAGATGCAAGTAGTGTAAAGTTGCAAAGTGGTGCAACTTTCATTCTCGAATGCATACGACCCAATGGACTATTCCAACACATGTGGATGGGTACATTTATGCTAGGTATGGTTCTCTCTTGCACCCAAATATGCTGAATCACTCTAAGTTGCATTGGAGCGGTGTTTTCCCTTAAGAGTCCAAAGTGTTAAAAGATAGCAAACTTTGATGGAATATTTCTTGAAAATTGTAATTCTTATAGACTCTTCACCTAAGGATATGGGATCATGTTGAAACCATCTACAATAACCTCTCTCGGTTTTTGCTATTTCGAAGGCATTTTCCCGTGGTGATGAGTTTTAAGTTGAAGAAAAAGTTGTCAAATGCAAGCAGTGTAAAGTTGCAAAGTGGTGCAACTTTCATTTTCGAACTCGTACGACCCAATGAACTATTCCAACATGTCCGTATGGGTATTTTTATGCTAGGTATGGTTCTCTTTTGCACCCAAATATGCTGAATCGCTCTGAGCTGCATTGGAGAAACGTTTTCCCTTAAGAGTCCAAAGGGCTAAAACGCAAAAAACTTTGACAAACTATTTCTCAGAAACCGTTATGCTTACAGAATCTTCGTCTAAGGATATGGGATTGTGTTGAGACAATATACAATAACCTCTCTCAATTTTTGCTATCTCAAAGGCATTTTCCCGTGGTGATGAGTTTTCAGTTGAGGGAAAAGTTGCCAGATGCAAGTAGTGTAAAGTTGCAAAGTGTTGCAACTTTAATTCTCGAACTCGTACGACCCAACGGACTATTCCAATACATCACGATGGGTACGTTTACACTAGGTATGGTTCTCTCTTGCACCCAAATACGCCAAATCACTGTGAGCTGCATTGGAGCGACGTTTTCCCTTAAGAGTCCAAAGTGCTAAAAGGCAGCAAACTTTGATGGACTATTTCTTAGAAACCGTGATGCTTACAGACTCTTCATCTGAGGATATGGGATCATGTTGAGACCATTTAGAATAACCTCTCTTGATTTTTCGCTATCTGGAAGGCGTTTACCCATGGTGATGAGTTTTCAGTTTAGGGAAAAGTTGCCAGATGCAAGTAGTGTAAAGTTGCAAAGTGGTGCAACTTTCATTCTTGAACTCGTACGACCCATGGACTATTCCAACACGTCCGGATGGGTACTTTTATGATAGGTATGGTTCTCTTTTGCACCCAAATACGTTGAATCGCTCCGAGCTGCATTGGAGCGACGTTTTCCCTTAAGAGTCCAAAGTGCTAAAAGGCAAAAAACTTTGATAGACTATTTCTTGAAAACCGTGATGCTTACAGACTCCTCATTTAAGCATATGGGATCTTGTTGAGACCATCTACAATAACCTCTCTCAGTTTTTGCTATCTCAAAGGTATTTTCCCGTGGTGATGAGTTTTCAGTTGAGGCAAAAGTTGCCAGATGCAAGTAGTGTAGAGTTGCAAAGTGGTGCAACTTTCATTCTCGAACTCGTACGACCTAACGGACAGTTCCAACACGTCCGGATGGGTATGTTTATGCTAAGTATGTTTCTCTCTTACACTCAAATACGCCAAATCGCTCTGAGCTGCATTGGAGAGGCATTTTTCTTTAAGAGTCCAAAGTGCTAAAAGGCAATAAACCTTGACGGACTATTTCTCAGAAACCAAAATTTTTACAAACTCTTCATCTGAGAATATGGGATCATGTTGAGACCATCTACAGTAACTTGTCTCGGTTTTCGCATCTCGAAGGTATTTTCCCATGGTGATGAGTTTTCAGTTGAGGGAAAAGTTGTCAGATGCAAGTAATGTAAAGTTGCAAAGTGGTGTAACTTTGATTCTCGAACTCGTACGACCCAACAAACTATTCCAACATGTCCGGATGGGTATGTTTATGCTAGGTATGGTTCTCTTTTGCACCCAAATACGTCGAATCGCTCCGAGCTGCATTGGAGCGACATTTTCCCTTAAGAGTCCAAAGTGCTAAAAGACTGCAATCTTTGACGAACTATTTCTCAGAAACTATGATGCTTACAGACTCTTCGTCTAAGGATATGGGATCGTGTTGAGACCATCTACAATAACCTCTCTCGGTTCTTGCTATCTCGAAGGCATTTTCCCATGGTGATGAGTTTTTAGTTGAGAGAAAAGTTGTCAGATGCAAGTAGTGTAAAGTTGCAAAGTGGTGCAACTTTCATTCTCAAACTCGTACGACCCAATGGACTATTCCAACATATCTGGATGGGTACTTTTACGCTAGGTATGGTTCTCTCTTGCACCAAATCAGCTGAATCGCTCTGAGCTACATTGGAGCAGGGTTTTCCCTTAAGAGTCCAAAGTGCTAAAAGGCAACAAACTTTGACAGACTATTTCTTCGAAACCGTGATGCTTATAGACTCTTTATTTTAGGATATGGGATCGTGTGGAGACCATCTACAATAACCTCTCTCAATTTTTGCTATCTCAAAGGTGTTTTCCAGTGGAGATGAGTTTTCAGTTGAGGGAAAAGTTGTCAGATGCAAGTAGTGTAAAGTTGCAAAGTGGTGCAACTTTCATTCTCGAACGCATACAACCCAATGGACTATTCCAACATGTGTGGATGGGTACGTTTATGCTAGGTATGGTTTTCTCTTGCACCCAAATATGCTGAATCACTCTGAGCTACATTGGAGCGGTGTTTTCCCTTAAGAGTCCAAAGTGCTAAAAGATAGCAAACTTTGATGGAATATTTCTCAGAAACTGTAATTCTTACAGACTCTTTGCCTAAGGATATGGGATCATGTTGAGACCATCTACAATAACCTCTCTCGGTTTTTGCTATCTCGAAGGCATTTTCCCGTGGTGATGAGTTTTAAGTTGAAGAAAAAGTTGTCAAATGCAAGCAGTGTAAAGTTGCAAAGTGGTGCGACTTTCATTCTCGAACTCGTACGACCCAATGAACTATTCCAACATGTCCGTATGGGTATTTTTATGCTAGGTATGGTTCTCTTTTGCACCCAAATATGCTGAATCGCTCTGAGCTACATTGGAGAAATATTTTCCCTTAAGAGTCCAAAGGGCTAAAATGCAAAAAACTTTGACAAACTATTTCTCAGAAACCGTTATGCTTACAGAATCTTCGTCTAAGGATATGGGATTGTGTTGAGACAATATACAATAACTTCTCTCAGTTTTTGCTATCTCAAAGGCATTTTCCCGTGGTGATGAGTTTTCAATTGAGGGAAAAGTTTCCAGATGCAAGTAGTGTAAAGTTGCAAGTGATGCAACTTTAATTCTCGAACTCGTATGACCCAATAGACTGTTCCAACACGTCTGCATGGGTACGTTTATGCTAGGTATGGTTCTCTCTTGGACCCAAATATGCTGAATCACTCCGAGCTGCATTGGAGCGACGTTTTCCCTTAAGAGTCCAAAGTGCTAAAAGGCAGCAAACTTTGACGGACTATTTCTTGAAAATCATGATGCTTACAGACTCTTCGTCTGAGGATATGGGATCTTGTTGAGACCATCTACAATAACCTCTCTTATTTTTTGCTATCTCGAAGGCATTTTCCCGTGGTGATGAGTTTTCAGTTGAAAAAAAAGTTGTCGGATGCAAGTAGTGTAAAGTTGCAAAGTGGTGCAACTTTCATTCTCGAACTCATATGACCTAATGGACTATTCCAACACGTCCAGATGGGTACGTTTATGCTAGGTATGGTTCTCTCTTGCACTCAAATACGCCAAATTGCTCTGAGCTGCATTGGAGAGGCGTTTTTCCTTAAGAGTCCAAAATGCTAAAAGGTAATAAACTTTGACGGACTATTTCTCAGAAACAGAAATTCTTACAGACTCTTCATTTGAGGATATGGGATCATGTTGAGACCATCTACAATAACCTGTCTCGGTTTTCGCTATCTCGAAGGTGTTTTCCCGTGGTGATGAGTTTTCAGTTGAAGAAAAAGTTGCCAGATGCAAGTAATGTAAAGTTGCAAAGTGGTGTAACTTTGATTCTCGAACTCATACGACCCAACGGACTGTTCCAACACATCCAGATGGGTACGTTTACGCTAGGTATTGTTCTCTTTTGCACCCAAATACGCCAAATCGCTCTGAGCTGCATTGGAGCAGTATTTTCGCTTATGAGTCCAAAGTGCTAAAAGGCAGCAAACTTTGATAGACTATTTCTTGAAAACCGTGATGCTTATAGACTCTTTGTCTAAGGATATGGGATCATTTTGAGACCATCTATAATAACCTCTCTCGGTTTTTTCTATCTCGAAGGCGTTTTCTCGTGGTTATGAGTTTTCAGTTGAGGGAAAATTTGTCAAATGCAAGCAATGTAAAGTTGCAAAATAGTGCAACTTTCATTCTCAAACTCGTACGACCCAACAAACTATTCCAACACGTCTGGATGGTTACGTTTATGCTAGGTATGGTTCTCTCTTGCACCCAAATACGCTGAATCATTCTAAGCTGCATTGGAGCAGTGATTTCCCTTAAGAGTCCAAAGTGCTAAAAGGCAGCAAACTTTGACGGACTATTTCTCAGAAACCGTGATGCTTACAGACTCTTCATCTAAGGATATAGGATCATGTTGAGACCATCTACAATAATCTCTATCGTTTTTTGCTATCTCAAAGGCATTTTCCCGTGGTGATGAGTTTTCAGTTGAGGGAAAAGTTGCCAGATGCAAGTAGTGTAAAGTTGCAAAGTGGTGCAACTTTCATTCTCGAACTCGTATGACCCAATGGACTATTACAACACGTCTGTATGGGTATGATTATGGTAGGTATGGTTCTCTCTTGCACCCAAATACGCTGAATCATTCTGAGCTACATTGGAGTGGAGTTTTCCTTAAGAGTCCAAAGTGCTAAAAGGCAACAAACTTTGACGGACTATTTCTCAGAAACCGTGATTCTTAAAAAATCTTCATCTGAGGTTATAGAATCATGTTGAGACCATCTACAATAACTTCTCTCGGTTTTTTCTATCTCGAAGGCATTTTCCCATGGTGATGAGTTTTCAGTTGAGGGAAAAGTTTTCAGATGCAAGTAGTGTAAAGTTGCGAAGTGGTACAACTTTCATTCTCAAACTTGTACGAACCAACAAACTGTTCCAACATGTCCAGATGGGTATGTTTACACTAGGTATGGTTCTCTTTTGCACCGAAATACGCTGAATCACTCCGAACTGCATTGGAGCGGCATTTTCCCTTAAGAGTCCAAAGTGTTAAAAGGTAGCAAACTTTGACAGACTATTTCTCAAAAACCATGATGCTTACAGACTCTTTGTCTAGGTTATAGGATCATTTTGAAACCATCTACAATAACCTCTCTTGGTTTTTGCTATCTCGAAGGCGTTTTCTCGTGGTGATGAGTTTTCAGTTGAGGGAAAAGTTGCCAAATGCAATCAGTGTAAAGTTGCAAAGTGGTGCAACTTTCATTCTCGAACTCGTACGACCCAATGGATTGTTCCAACATGTCTAGATGGGTACATTTACACTAGGTATGGTTCTCTTTTGCACCCAAATACGCCGAATCGCTTCGAGCTGCATTGGAGCGGTGTTTTCCCTTAAGAGTCCAAAGTGGTAAAAGGCAGCCAACTTTGACAAACTATTTCTTATAAACTGTGATGCTTACAGACTCTTTGTCTAAGGATATGAGATCGTGTTGAGACCATCTATAATAAGCTCTCTCGGTTTTTTCTATCTCAAAGGTGTTTTCCCGTGGTGATGAGTTCTTAGTTGAGGGAAAAGTTGTCAGATGCAAGTAGTGTAAAGTTACAAAGTGGTGCAACTTTCATTCTCGAACTCGTATGACCTAACAGACTATTCCAACACATACAGATGGGTACGTTTACGCTAGGTATGGTTCTTTTTTGCACCCAAATATGCCAAATTGCTCTAAGATGTATTGGAGTGGTGTTTTCCCTTAAGAGTCCAAAGTGCTAATGTCAATGAAATGTGGGGGTAGAAATATTTAAGGTTGGATCAAGATTCTGCAAGTCCTAACTCTTGCATCAGAAAACTCTTACCCAATCAACTTGAATGAATTACATGGAAAATGAAATTCACAATGAACTTTTTACTTTTTTGTTTTTTGAAAAAGTGGCAAGCCACTGTAATTTGTTATATATAAATAGGAGATATTACAAAACCTGGTTCAAATGAGCATACCGACAGGAAAGAACCAGGAAGAAAACCTTTCGTTGTAGCTCGATTAAGTACAAAAATATTTTTACATTTTAAACATACCCTTTATACAATGGCAGACATTTGAACCATATTTCAAAAAACATCACTGGATATAGATTATGCCTATACACAGTTATGACCTTTTTACATTGTTTCACATTTCAATATTCAATTTTTAAAAAATTTGCCTATTTGAGGCATTCAAGGCACAGTCTTCCACAAGAGTAGTATGTTTGCGTTTTGGAGTGACAAGCACCTGTACAAACCATCAAGGTAGCAGTTAAACTACATACAATAGAAAATATGCTTAGAATAACCAATCGATATTATTGTAATTTGTCACATACCTCTCTGAAAGGATCATTGTTGCCTATTTTTGTAGTAGATCCATGATCAATCTTGCCAGGAATATTGCAAAATTTGTCAAATGATAAATCTATATTGTAAAAACAAAAAATATGTTTAGACTAACAAATCTATATTAATGTAAACAACCTGAATGATGATGAATTGGTAATGCAAACTATTAAAGATGCTTTGAATAACCAATCTATATTATTGTAATATGTCGCATATCTTTTTGAAAGGATCAGAGTTGACTATTGTTGTAGCAGGTCCATGATCAATCGTGCCAAGAATATCACAAAATTTATCAAATGATATATCTATATTGTCACAACAAAAAAGAGGCTTAAGCATTGTACTTTCCATTCTTGAATATGCTATTCAAGTGTGCTTGAAGGGTCATCTCTTTGCTTAAGAGTATCCAATATTGCTTCATGATCAGCATTACTAAGTGTCTGTAGTTGTTTTGTCTTTGGTTTGGCATGATTCTTCAACAACTTAACATTTGTTGCTATAACAAGGTGTGAATACATGAGAATGGTTTTGTATTTGTCATAGTCTTCAAATGCAGGTATGCCATTCTTTCTAATCATGTATGTTCACAACCAAGTTCCTACAACCACAACTGAACCTGTAGGATACATGAACCCATTATCATCTTCCATCGATTGTGTTAGCTTGTGCTTTACCCGCACACATCAAACCAACTAATATTATGATCTCTCTTCATTCCCCTGCGATGTGACAACTGCAAAAACATGTCCTGGATGTAGTAGATCTGAAAGTCGGTCGTAATCAAGTGAACTTTCCATTGTGTAATGTATCATGGATATAGTTTGAGATAAAGGAGTTAGATATTGTGGAACCCATGTATCCACCCACTCACTTAACTCACATTGATCCCACTCCCACTGAATACAACTCTGTCAAAAACAAGCCAACTGTCATGTCCAAATGGTCCATGTGCTTGCATTTGAGCTTCAAAATGAATGCATCATTGAAGAATCTTTGATTGTATGACAATTCAATTTGCCTCCCATTGTACCCTCCTCAACCAACCAAAAAAATATGTGCACTGTTGAATCAAGTGTCCCTCCCTATGACAATGTTGAACTACACCAATCAACAATAGAATGTGCATCACTGAATTTTTCTCCTGAAATCTTCAATTGATCCTTAACTAGAGCTCTCTTTACACATGCACCTGCTCCATCATGCTCCCCTTTTCCATGCCCAACTTCAAAAAAACTCCAAATATTAGGTACGACCCTCTCTACATGCATTCTACTCAACCAATAAAACATACGAGTATTCTTGAATTGACCTGTACAGTTATCTGACCAAATGAGATGTCGGCCTAGTGTTATATCATGCTCCTGCAAGAACTCAAAAAAAATCTCGAAACAATGTTGGACATACTCGAACAAGTGAGATCTATCATCACTCATATAAAAATGATACTCTCTAATTATCTTTCGATCCTCCTCTGTACTATCAGGTGCATGTCTAAATGTTATGTGGACAAAAATAGCAATCTGAATGGAATTGTAATACTGAGATTGTACCTCATTTTTTGGTTGCAATGTGTAGTTTTTAGCAAAATCAAACACTGATATAATAGTGCCAATCAGAAAAGAGTCCTTACATATCTTGAATTGTTGATCCAACCATTGAGACCTATGACTATGCCTTGCATATTTGTGTAAAAGATTGTCGTTAAAATCTGAAATAAAATCAGCAACACTGCTTTCTTTTGTAACCAACTCGCATCTAGAACCTTCACCTCCACTCTGCAAAGTATATTTAACTATCTCATATCTCTTTTTCTCAACAATATTCTTTCCAAATTCATGTCCAGAACCCTCATGAAAACATTGAACAAACTTTGACAAGCCACCACATTGTGAGCACTTCGCATTTAAACAATCATTTCTATAGAAAAAGGAACCATCATCCCTAGAACATAAAAATAGATCTATCAAGTCCCTTGATAATTTCGGAAGATGCATTGCACCACACTCCTGCAACATTTCATTAGTATGCAAAGTAGAACAGATATAGCATAATAGTTCATGGTACATTGAAAACTCCACATGGTATTTGCAAGAACAAGTATTATGAATCTTAAGAGGCACACAATAAAATGGCTTCAAACCTTCAAAAGTTCTTTGCAAGATTTCCATATTTGGATGTGTTTGAATGAATTTGTTGAACAAAATTGTTTGGCTTGATTCCAAGAAATGTTTAGGATGCGGTGTACGGTCTCGACTGCCAATTCTTAACTTTGAAACATCTTTTGCATTGGGTGATACTTTAGAGTTATCATGCCAGAATTGTTGAATTGCCTGCTTTACATTATCCATTAGCTTCTTATCAAGATGTGTAAGCCTTCTAGAAAAATCCCATGTATCATTTTGAAGAGGATCATCTATTATTTCTCTTCTTGCAAATGCTCTATCCAAAGTTTTACGATTTAAGTCAAAATCAATACAAGTTTGTCTTATAAAGCGAGCCTTTTTCAATTGATGGCTTACTAGGGCGGTGGTAATGACTCTCCAAGCAACTCTCTTATCTTTTTCCTTGTTAATTTTTCCAATAGACTTGAGAGCATTAAAAAGATTTTTGACAATAATAGAATTTTTTTCGGTCCTTTTGTTCAGACAAATCTTCAATTTGGCTAGTAAAGGTCTCATCTTTTGCATCTTTAGCAATTGTACAAAAAGTTGGCATTGCTTGGTCAATGTCTTATCCCTAAAATATTGGTTGAAAAGTATTCTAGCCCACAACCGAATAGTTCGTGTTGACCTCTTGCCTTCAAAATTGTTTATAATGTTATCATCAATTTCAACTAACCATTTAGGGGTCCTTGAAGGTCTTGAATTTGGAATATGTCTTTCTTCCACACGAGGTTCTTCATTTCTCGTGTAATCTGGTGAAACATAATTTACACTTGCTTCAATATTATGTTCAACATCTTCATTTCCAACATTTTCACCTTGAACATTTTCAATATCAATTTGAACAATTTCATTCCCAATCTCAATATCATGTTCAACATCTTCAATTCCAACATTTTCATTATCAATTTCAATATTTTCATTCCCAATTTCAATATCATGTTCAACATCTTCAATTAAAACATTTTCACCTTGAAAATTTTCAATATCAATTTGAACATTTTCATTCCCAATTTCAATATCATGTTCTACATTTTCACCTTGAACATATTCAATTTCCTCTTCACTTGAAAGACCATAGGGCTCAGGTTCACCAATATTTAACATACCTTGTCTTTTCTTCCTATGACCTTCTCTATCTCTTTGTCTATATCCTTCAATTTGTTCTTTTGTCAGGTTTCTCTTACGTTTTTGCTTCCGACGACTGTTGCTCCCCATTATACCAAATAAAAGATGCTAAAAAATCATTATGTATGACAAATTTGAGTACAAGATGCTCCAAAAATTTTATCTTTGTCTCTTCCTATCTGAAACTGCGCATTTGTTGCCTGCAAAGTGCTGCAAACAGAATGTAGGGTTCGTTGGAATGCACAAAAATGGCCTACAAATCTGATATCTAATATAATCATATATCCGATTTGTAAAACATGTTCTGCAATGGTAAGATTTCACCTTTGCACAATGAAGTTTCATAAATCAGATATCTGATTTGTACACACATAGACCAAAGGGAGAGGGAGAGGGAGAAGGAGAGTGGGAGAGGGAGAGAGAGAGAGGGAGAGGGAGAGGGAGAGGGAGAGAAAGAGGAAGAGGGAGAGAGGGAGAGGGAAAGAGAGGGAGGAGAGAGGGAGGAGGAGATAGGAGGGAGGAGGGAGGAGGAGGATAGGGAGAGGGAGAGGGAGAGGAGAGAGAGGGAGAGAGGGAGGAAATAGGAGAGGGAGAGGGAGAGGAGAGGGAGGAGTGGACATAGGGAGGGCAGGAGATAGGAGGAGGAGGAGGGAGAGGGAGAGGAGGAGAGAGGAGAGGATAGAGGAGAGGAGAGAGGGAGAGAGGAGAGGAAGACTGAGAGAGAGGAGAGGAGGATAGGAGAGGGAGATAAAGGAGGGAGAGGAGGAGGTAGGAGGAGGGAGAGGGAGAGGAGAGGGAGAGGAGAGAGGAGAGGAGATGGGAGAGTGAGAGGGGAGTGGGAGAGAGAGATAGAGAGAGAGACTGAGAGGAGAGAGGAGAGAGGAGAGAGGAGGGAGAGAGGGAGAGGAGAGAGAGAGAGGGAGGAAGGAGATAAAGGAGGGAGAGGAGAGTGAGGAGTGGGAGAGGAGAGAGGAGAGGAGAGAGAGAGGAGAGAGGAGAGATGGAGAGGAGAGAGGAGGAGAGGAGAGGAGAGTGGAGAGGAGGGAGAGGGAGGAGTGAGAGGAGGAGGGAGAGGAGAGAGGAGAGGAGAGGAGGGAGAGTGGGAGAGTGAGAGGAGAGGGAGAGTGGGAAGGAGAGAGGGAGAGTGGGAGGGAGAGAGGGAGAGAGGGAGAGAGGGATAAAGAGAGAGAGAGAGAGAGAGAGAGAGAGAGAGAGAGAGA